>CM037794.1:4640556-4680865 GCA_021229015.1 Solen grandis | reverse complement strand
ACTTTAAATTACATACTTGATATATGTTTTATATTATAAATCAGTATCTACGATTAATAAAATGTTATAAAAAGACTAAGAGAATATATTGTGTCAATTGTATATTAAATAAAGGTTTTCTTTAAGAAAGATATGAAAGTACAGATAATCGTATTGTTGGTAATAAAAAACATTCGGTCGTTTTAGGTTATAATATTATTAACCAATGAAAATTAGGAAACTATTCAGCCCTCCATTTCGGTTTCAGTTTGGTAGGTATACGATTCTCTTCAGAAATTTCAACGAATTATCGAAGATCATTAATCTAACAGACCTAAAAAGCGATTCCGGTTCCGGTTTTTGGGAAAAGTCGTGTTTTTCTTTCGTGGTAATGTTTAGAAAAATAAGTCAATAAAGTAAATGTGCCTTTGAGGATAACACAATGCAGTGATCTTTCGGGATTGTGGACATGACTGAAGAGAGAAATATGAAGGTTAGATAAATTTTTGGATGACTTTTAGCATTTTCAATGTCAGCTTATAGTTTGTAAGAGGGACGCCATTTTTATGCTACATCATTTGCCACGCAAGTCGGTCAATACACACACAAGCGACACAAGTGACATAGATTCTGACCCTCATTGCATTTTTTAAAAAAACAACTATACTGGTAAAAAGAAATGGCAACATGTAATGAGGACGATGATAGAAAGCGAAAACTAAGTTCACAATCAAGTGTAAGTGAGAATGACACAAGCATAAGTGAGTCCATGAATCAGTCGGTGAAAAAGAATAAGAAAAAGAAGAAAAAAGATGATGAATTGCCACAAGTAGAAGAGTCTATTTTCGAAAGTGAAGAAACGAAAATGTCCTCTATCAACAAACTGTCAAAACAAATTAATGATATGAACATAAAATTAGAAAAAATAGCAACAAAAGTTGATCTGTCAATGAAGAACATCAATGAAAAAATGTCAAATGTGATCATGAAGGATGATGAAACAATAAAAACAACAATTGCATCATTAATACAAAAGTTTTCTGATAATATAATGAAACCAGTTATGGAGCAAATCGAAAGACTGGAAAGCAAATTATTTGACACGGACACAGAAAACGACAAGCTAAAAATAGAACTGCAAAAAATGAAAGAGCAAAACGAGAAACAACAAAACGAAAATGACAAAATAACGCAACAAATTGAGAAGAATGAAGGGAAAAAAAAGGAAAAAAAAAAGTTCTCAAACTTTGAAAGAAAAAATGAAGATAGAAATAAATAAAAAAGACATCGACATAGCACACCGACTACCAAAGAAGAAAAACGGTAAACGTGACGTGATTGTGAGGTTTTGTTCCCGGATGACACGTGATGAAGTGATGAGAAACAAAAAGACACTTAAAAACACAGGGTACTACATCAACGAAGACTTAACATACCTGAATCAGCACGTGCTGATGTGTGTTAAGCGCAAAATGAAAGATGAAGTGGACCAGGCCTGGTCATTTAACGGTAAAATATTCAAAAAGAACAGGATGGGACAAATTTCAGAAGTAAGATTTGTTATGTACCAACAATGGATAGACTTACCATGGCCAAATAACGATTAAGCATCGTTACTATGTTGATACCGTAACAATTTTATGCAGTATAGGTAATACTGTACACTGAGCTTGTGTAAACACTGTATTTGGCGATCAGCTGTTTCATTCATCCTTAAAGCAATACCTGTACAGGTGTACTTAGACATATAAACAGATTCAGGTGAACATGTACACGTATACTGAAAATCAAAATTAATTAAAAATAAAATTTAGCAATAACAACACAAACTAGTAAATTTTATACATGAGGCATTATGTACTGTACTTACCTATACCTTTTTGATGTTCACATCAAAAGTATTCAAATAACGTGTTTCGATATAGACAAAAGAAAATTTGTCGATAGAATATCTTAGATATAGGAAGAAATGTCAGTTAGGCATTAGGTGAATATGTATATACGTATGGTAAGTGAAGATGGATAAGCATATACATGCGTTTGCGTAAGTAAGAAGCACAAATATTGTATTGTTTAATTGTTTCTCATTGGAATTAGCCTCTCGTAATCATTACATCTTTTCCATACAATATACATGTGTGTATAAAATTTGGTTTGTGAAGATGGATAAGCATATACATGCGTTTGCGTAAGTAAGAAGCACAAATATTGTATTGTTTAATTGTTTCTCATTGGAATTAGCCTCTCGTAATCATTACATCTTTTCCATACAATATACATGTGTGTATAAATATACACTTTTTTAAACAAATAATGAAACATCTTACAATAAATTAAAACGTACAAATGGAAAATCTCACATAATGACATTTCACTGTTATAACATTCGTATTTTTTTTATTGCGTAGATATCTACGGTACAAGTATCAACTATCTTTGAAAATATGTCATACATGTATATAAAACTAAGAACATGATCTATATTAAGGAAGGTTTAACCCATCTTAAAGAACATATAGAATTATTACATTTTTGTACCTCTCACTCCCGATAAAATATTGTTAAAATGTTGAATGTATTTATGTACACATGTGCGCATACAACTTTTAATATACTACACTAAACTATATAAACAATTATAACTACGTTATAATAATGTATGTAAGGTATGAGAAGAACCTACACAGTAAGCATTCTTATTTAAGATCGTCACAAATTGTAGGAGTTTGTACTGAAATGCTATACAAGATTATTGACTTATACAATATTTAATTGTCACTTAATATTAATTTATTTAACTATTAGAAATATCACTTGATCAACCAGTCATTCCACAGAAAGAAAAAAGTTCGGTAATGATACAAAATCCAACTTACCAATTATATTTTTTTCCGACATATATCTCTTTTTAGCTCACCTGAGCATAGCTCAGGGTGAGCTTTTGGGAGACTTGATTGTCCGTCGGCCGTCGTCCGTCGGCCGTCGTCCGTCGTCCGTCAACAATTTGATGTTTACACACTAGAGGCCACAATTTTGATCCAATCTTCCTCAAACTTGGTCAGAATGTTTGTCTTGATGATATCTTGAACCCTTTCGAAAATGGGTCAGGTTGGATCAAAAAGTAGGTCAGTAGGTCAAATCTTAGAAAAATCTTGTAGTCCGTCAACAATTTTGATGTTTACACACTAGAGGCCACAATTTTGATCCAATCTTCCTCAAACTTGGTCAGAATGTTAGTCTTGATTAATTAAAAAAGGTAGTAGGTCAAATCTAAGAAAAATCTTGTTTACACATTAGAGGCCACAATTTTGATCCAATCTTCCTCAAACTTGGTCAGAATGTTTGTCTTGTTGATATCTTGAACCCTTTCGAAAATGGGTCAGGTTAGATCAGAAAGTAGGTCAGTAGGTCAAATCTGAGAAAAATCTTGTTTACACACTAGAGGCCACAATTTTGATCCAATCTTCCTCAAACTTGGTCAGAATGTTTGTCTTGATGATATCTTGAACCCTTTCGAAAATGGGTCAGGTTAGATCAAAAAGTAGGTCAGTAGGTCAAATCTTAGAAAAATCTTGTTTACACACTAGAGGCCACAATTTTGATCCAATCTTCTTCAAACTTAGTCAGAATGTTAGTTTTGATGATATCTTGAACCCTTTTGAAAATGGGTCAGGTTGGATCAAAAAGTAGGTCAGAAGGTCAAATCTTAGAAAAATCTTGTTTATACACTAGAGGCTACAATTTTAATCCAATCTTCCTCAAACTTGGTCAGAATGTTTGTCTTGATGATATCTTGAACCCCTTCGAAAATGGGTGGGGACAAAAGTAGGTCAAAGGTCAAATCTTAGAAAAATCTTGTTTACACACTAAAGGCCACAGTTTTGATGCAATCTTCCTCAAACTTGGTCAGATTGTTTGTCATGATGATATCTCGAACCAGTTTAAAAGGGGGGCTGGATAGAAAAACACTGTTTTAAGAATGAATGATTTTTCAGGTGAGCGATCTAGGGCCATCTTGGCCCTCTTGTTCATTTTTTGTACAGCATAATGAAAAAAATACTGTTTTATCACAGTCTCTTGAGGAATACCGTCATACACTACAAAAATACTTACATGTCAACTTTTAAAATATGCTCATTTAATGCTAAAGGTTTAGCTTCAAAAGAAAAACGGCTCAAACTATTCGAATGGTTAAAACTGAACAAATATAATATATGTTGTCTTCAAGAGCTACACTGTTTAAAATCGGATAATAGCATTTGGAAAAAACAATGGAAGAAAGACACGTTCCTAAGTGGAAACAGTAGTAACAGCTGTGGTGTTGGTATTTTACTAAACATAGATTCAGAATATAAAGTTATTGAACATAAGGAAATAATAGAAGGTAGACTGCAACTTCTACAAATTGAAATAAATGAAAGACTCATAACAATAATTAATATATACGCCCCTAACAAAGACGGCCTCATTTTTTTCAACTGCCTAGAAAATCTCATTTACCAATACAATAGTAGCTCGCTCATAATAGGCGGAGACTTTAACACGGTATTAGATTATAATAAGGATAAACTTCATGGCAGACACAACACAAATATCTCATGCTCAAAAAAAATTAATGAAATAATTGAACTCCATGAAATACATGATATATGGAGAACACTGCACCCAAATGAAAGAAAATTCACATGGCATTCAAATCACACAATACCAATCCATTGCAGACTAGACTATTTTCTAATATCATCTGATTTACTCAACAGTGTATTATCTTGTGAAATAAAACCTGGATATAAATCAGACCATTCAATCGTTAACTTAAATATTGCATTAAATAAAACAGAAAGAGAGAAAGGTTACTTTAAACTTAATAATTCCATTATATTTAACACAGATTACCAAGAATTAATTCGTAATGCAATTAAAGAAATAGTAGATTACAATACCAACACATCACCAAATATACTATGGGAACTCATCAAAGGAACCATCCGAAACGAAACATAAAAACATGTAAACAAGCAAAAATAAAACAAACGATAGAAAATAATTTAATTCAAAATATTAATACATTACAGGACAAGTTAAATTACGACAGCAATAATCCTAACCTAGTAGAAGAGTTAAAACTAGAAAAACTCAAATTAGAAGAAATATATGATAATAAAATTAAAGGCATGTTGGTAAGATCAAAGCGGAAGGGTAGAAGGATTCGAAAAAAATACGAAATACTTTGCAAATCTTGAAAAGAAAAAAAGTACCGAAAAATGTATCTATCAGATTTCAACGAATGAAAACAAAACAGAGCAAGACACTAACAAAATCCTAAAATACGTCAAAACCTATTATGAACACTTATACGATATAGACCACAACATTAAAAAGAATGACGATATTAAATTAAATTGCAAAACATTAAATAATGATGATAAAAATAAAGAATTGAATTAAAATGGCACTCTTCGAATGCAAAATAATAAAAGTCCCGGTTCTGATGGAATAACTACAGAATTTTATAAAATATTTTGGAAGATATAAAACAATATCTCATCGACTCACTTAACTTTTCATATACAATAGGTAACCTTAATGAACTGCAAAAACAAAGTGTCATCACCGTCTTAAAAAAGACAAAAACCTTCTATCAATAAATAACTGGCGACCTATTTCATTATTAAATATTGATTACAAAATCGCATCAAAAACAATAGCAAACAGAATGAAAACAGTAATATCAAAATTAATAGACGAAGAACAAACTGGTTTTATAAAGGGAGATACATTGTCTGAAATCATAGAATATGTTAACACACATGAAAAGTCAGGGATAATATTTTTTGCAGACTTTCAAAAAGCTTTTGACAGTATAGACCATAAATTCCTTTTTAATTGCTTGGAAAATTTCAATTTCGGCGACCCCTTCATAAACTGGATAAAACTATTTTACAATGAACCCAAAGCGTGCGTTATTAATAACGGCCATATGTCAGAATTTTTTAACATTAAAAAAGGAGTAAGACAAGGATGTCCTTTATCATCATATTTATTTATATTATGTATACTAATGCTACAGATAACAATTAAAGAAAATAAGAAAATACAAGGCATAAATATATATGACAATGAAATAAAACAGAATCTTTTTGCTGATGATGCAAGTTTCTTTACAAATGGGACAAAAGAGTCGTTTGAAGCACTGATTAAATCTTTAGAAGACTTCGGAAATATCTCAGGTTTAAAATTAAATAAAGAAAAATGTACTGCATTGCGAATAGGAATCACTAGAAATTCAAATATAGTTTACTGCAAAGACAGAACATTCAGATGGTCATCATCAGAAGCAACTGCACTTGGTATAACATTTAGTAACAACATCAAAAAAATGCACAAACTCAATTTAGAACCTAAAATTATAACCTTTCAACAATGTTTAAATAAATGGAAAAAATGGAAATTGTCTTTAATTGGAAAAATCACAGTACTAAAAACATTTGCTTTTCCAAAACTAATATATCCATTAACAGTCCTTACAAATCCCCCAGATTCAGTCATCAATCAAATTCAAAACATAATGTTCACATTTTTGTGGGACGCAAAACCCGATAAAATTAACAGAAAATTAATAATACAAGAATATCAAGACGGTGGACTTAAAATGATTGAAATAAAATCCTTTTTAAAATCATTGAAAGCAAGTTGGATTAAACGACTACTGTTTCGAGAAAATTCTTTACTTAGTAAAATATATAATAACAGTATTAAAAAATGTGGCGGACACTTAATTTTTAAAAGTAACCTAAATGAACAAAGCATAAAGCAACTAAATATTAAACAGAAATTTCTTGAAGAAATACTATGCGCATGGAGTAATGTAATTACCGAAGATAATAAAAACATATCCATACCAAATCAACTAATATGGAATAATATACATATTAAACAAACAAACGGTAAAACTTTCTTTAATCAAGAATGGGTAGATAAAGGAATTATATATTTAAAACAAATAATTGATAACAGAACTCACACCTTTTACACGTTTAATGAGATGAAACGAATATACAATATAAGCAATAAAGATTATTTACTGTATCAAGTAATTAAAACAATACCCCAACTTACTTAATAAATAAAATTAAACAACAACTAATGTTAACAGAATCGCATATAGACGCCTTATATACAACTACAAACCAGAAAAAACTAAACAAATTAAACACTGGGAACATGACTTCGATACAGATACCTTTAATTGGAAACATATATTTACAACATCGATAAATCTGTCCATAAATACAAAAATAAGAGAATTTCAATATAAGTATATATTAAGAATTATTCCTAATAATGCATACCTCTTTAAATGTAAATTAACCCCAACAACTCTTTGCGATTTTTGTTTCATGATTACAGATTCGAATAAACACATGTTTTGGGAATGTATGAATATACAATCTTTTTGGATAGATATAAAAGAATTTATATATAAAATGATAAACAAAAAAATTGACATTAACTACCAAATGATATCATTTTCTAACTACCAAAATAAAAACAAACACTACAATTTGCAGTTAACTGTATATTGTTGTTAGCAAAATATTTCATATTTAAATGCAAATGTAATCAAAACATTCCTCACATTAATTATTTCAAACAATATTTAAATAAAAATATACAAACTGAAGAGACAATTGCCTTCATGAAAAACAAACATGAGATATTCAAAGAAAAATGGAAATTATTCCTCAACACCAGAGACTAGATTACAAGTTTTCATTTTGATTCATCTCTATATAAACTTATTTATAAATTATATTGACTGTACAAATTCCTTTCACTCTGATTTTTTTTCTTTTTTTTTATGTTGTTTTTTGTTCAATCTTTAATATCACACTTTTCCCACTACTATTACCATCATCATCATCATCATCATCATCATCATCTTTTTTTTTTTTTTTCTCTAAAAATAACAAAACAAAATGTACAAATACTATTGATTACTATTGATAATACTATTGATATATGTATGTTTATGTATGTTGAAATATGTACATTTTGGAAATAAAAACAATAAAAACTAAAAAGCGATTGAAAAGTAGGTCAGTAGGTCAAATCTTAGAAAAACCTTGTTTACACACTGGAGGCCACAATTTTGATTCAATCTTCCTCAAACTTGGTCAGCACAAATGTCCTCAGGTGAGCGTCTTTAGGGCCATCTTGGCCCTCTTGTTTGGTATTAAGTTTGAACAAAATAAACTGTATGATTTGTATACATCTCTCCAAAATAGGTTTTCAACTTGATTCAATTTTTTTACTTTATTTTCTGATCCTAATCTCAACAGTTCAGGGATTGAATTACTACATTTTTCAATTTTCTAGATATTTCTTATTTTCAGTAATCATTTTTCTAATCCATGTGGTCTTTAATTAAGGAGATACAGAATGAGAAAATATTTATCAGTCTTAATCCACCATGGAATAGTCAGTGTACAGTATGTTTCTTTTTATTTTTTCTGGTTTTCCATCCCATAAAAAGTTAAAAAATATGTTTTCTAATTTCATTAATGTTTCCTGTTTTGGTGTTGGTAGTGATAAAATCAAATGAACTATAATTATTTGCCAAAGCAAGATTTTTTATCACAATTATTTTTCTGATTGGAGTAAGTAATCTTCTGGACCATGACTTAAGTAAAGATTTTATTTCTTCGAATTTTCCATTATAGTTTAATTCTTCCATGTCTTCTAAGATACTACTAAATTTTATGCCAGGTAAACTGTTTATCCCAACTCATATTTAAGTCGGGTAATAGCTTATAATTATTGTTTTTATTGCTACTAATCCATATCACTTTATTTTTATTAATATTAATATTCAAGCCGGAGATTTGAGCATATAGCTTTAAAGTATTTAGAGAGTTTTTGAGAGATTTTTCACAGCCATCAGGTATTTAAGAGGTATCATCAGCAAATTGTGAGATTTTAAATTCTCTATTATTTGTTTATTCCTTAAATATTAGAGTTTTGAAGAATCCTAATTGCCAGTATCTTGGCACATAAATATATATGGAGATATTGGACTTGACAACAGCCTCGTCCAGGATAGAACCAGTCAGATAAATGCTCATTGACTACTCAACAGGATTCAGTATTTTTATAAAAAATATTTATCTAGTTTTTGAAATCTGGTCCAAAATCTATCAGTAAGAGTAGACCAGGAATCTCATTTTTGTCTGTATAAAACATGAAGTCATATATTGTTCTTATATTTTCTCCTTTGTATCTATTTGGTACAAAGCCTGATTGATCTTCATGAATTATTTTGTATAATATTTTTAGCTCACCTGAGCACAACGTGCTCATGGTGAGCTTTTGTGATCGCCTTTTGTCCGTCGTCCGTGCGTGCGTCTGTCGTCAACAATTTCTTTAAACAACATCTCCTTCTAAACTACTCACTGGATTTTGATAAAACTTCACAGGAATGTTCATTATGGGACCCTTTACCAAAGTTGTTAAAATTATTTTGATTGGGTCAAAAATCTAGGTCACAGGAGCTAAAAATAATTTTAAAAATGAAAATTTTAAAAATCTTCTTCTCCGAAACCACAAGGCCTAGCCTTTTGATTTTTGGTATGTAGCATGATCTTGTGACTTTCTATCAAGATTGTTCAAATTATGGCCCTGGGGTCAAAATTGGCCCCGCCCCAGGGGTCACTTGATTTAACATAGGATATAGGAAAAAAACTTGAAAAATCTTCTTCTCAGAAACCACAAGGCCTGGAGTTTAGATATTTGGTGTGCAGCATTGCCTAGTAGATCACTACCAAGATTGTTAAAATTATGACCCTGGGGTCAAAATTGGCCCCGCCCCAGGGGTCACTTGATTTAACAAAGGCTAATATAGGGGAAAAAAAATTAAAAATCTTCTTCTCAGAAACCACAAGGCATAGAGTTAAGATATTTGGTGTGTAGCATTGTCTAGTGGATCTCTACCAAGTTTGTTCAAATCATAACCCTGGTGTCAAATTTGGTCCCGCCCCAGGGGTCACTTGATTTAACATAGGCTAATATAGGAAAAACTTGAAAAATCTTCTTCTCAGAAACCACAAGGCCTGGGGTTTAGATTTTTGGTGAGCAGCACTGTCTAGTAGATCACAAGCGACTTTGATCAAATCATGGCCCTGGGGTCAAATTTGGACCTGCCCCAGGGGTCACTTGATTTAACATAGGCTTATATAGGAAAAACTTGAAAAAATCTTCTTCTCAGAAACCACAAGGCCTGGGGTTAAGTTATTTGGTGTGCAGCATTGTCTAGTAGATCACAACCAAATTTGTTCAAATCATGGCCCTGGGTCAAATTGGCCCCGCCAAGGTGTCACCCGATTTTACATAGGCTAATACAGAAAAAAAACTTGAAAAATCTTCTTCTCAGAAACCACAAGGCCTGGAGTTTAGATATTTGGTATGTAGCATGATCTAATGACTCTCTACCAAGATTGTTCAAATTATACCCCTGGGGTCAAAATTGGGCCCACCCCGGGGGTCACTTGATTCAACATAGGCTTATATAGGAAAAACTTGAAAAATCTTCTTCTCAGAAACCACAAGCTGGGTTTAGATATGGTGTGTCACTGTATAGTAGATCACAACCAAGTTTGATCAAATCAAGGCCCTGGGGTCAAATTTGGCCCGCCCCAGGGGTCACTTGATGTAACATAGGCTAATATAGGAAAAAATCTTGAAAAATCTTCTTCTCAGAAACCACATAGCCTGTGTTTAAGATATGGTGTGCAGCATTGTCTAGTGGATCTCTACCAAGTTTGTTAAAATCATGGCCCTGGGGTCGAAGTTGGCCCCACCAAGGGGTCACTCTGATTTACATAGGCTAATATAGGAAAAACTTGAAAAATCTTCTTCTCAGAAACCACAAGGCCCTTTGGATATTGGTGATGCTAGCTTGTCTTAGATCACAACCAAGTTTGTTCAAATCATGGCCCTGGGGTCAAATTTGGCCCCACCAAGGGGTCACCTGATTTACATAGGCTAATATAGAAAAACTTGAAAAAATCTTCTTCTCAGAAACCACAAGGCCTGGAGTTTGGTATGTAGCCTGATCTTATGACTCTCTACCAAGATTGTTCAAATTATGACCCTGGGGTCAAAATTGGCCCAGCACCAGGGGTCACTTGATTAAACAAAGGCTAATATAGAAGAAAAACTTGAAAAATCTTTTCTCAGAAACCGCAAGGCCTGGAGTTCAGATATTTGGTATGTAGCTTGTTATGGTCTCTACAATGTTTTTACAAATCATGACCATTGGGTCAAATTTGGCCCCACTAAAGGGGTCCCTGATTTTACATAGGCTAATATAGGAAAAAACTTGAAAAGTCTTCTCAGAAACCACAAGGCCTGGTGTTTAGATATTTGTTGTGTAACATTGTCTAGTGGATCTCTTCTAAGTTTGTTCAGATCATGGCCCTGGGGTCAAAATTGGCCCCACCCCAGGGGTCACTTGATTTAACATAGACTAATATAGGAAAACCTGAAAAATCTTCTTCTCAGAAATCACAAAGCCTGGAGTTTAGATATTTGGTATGTAACATGGGCTAATAGACCTCTACCAAGTTTGTTCAAATCATGACCCTGGGGTTAAAATTGGCTCTGCCCCAGGGTCACTTGATTTTACATAGCCTAATGATACCAGGTGAGCGATCCAGGGCCATCATGGCCCTCTTGTTTTTAATCTATTGGCTATTGTTGCTGAAGCAATTTTATAAGACACATTTAGCAATGAGATTAGTCTCCAATTTTTAGCTCACCTGAGCACTTGTGCTCGGGTGAGCTTTTGTGATCGCCTTTTGTCCGTAGTGCGTCGTCAGTCGTCGTCAACAATTGCTTGTGAACACTCTATAGGCCACAGTTTTAGCCCAATCTTCATGAAACTTGGTCAGGATGTTTGTCTACATGATATCTCGGATGAGTTCGAAATTGGGTCATGTTGGGTCAAAAACTAGGTCACCAGGTCAAATCTTAGAAAAACCTTGTGAACACTCTAAAGGCCACAACTTTGGCCCAATCTTCATGAAACTTGGTCAGGATTTTTGTCTATATGATATCTCGTATGAGTTTGAAATTGGGTCATTGTGGGTCAAAAACTTAGTCAACCTAGGTCAAATCCTGGAGAAAACTTGTGACACTCTAGAGGCCTACATTTTTGTCCATCTTCATTAAACTTGATATGAATGATGACTGCATGAATTCCAGTTGAGTGCAAATTCAGGTAGGATCAATATGTAGGTCACTTAGTCAAATGTTAGAAAAACTCTTTAGATGCCAGATTTTTAGCTCACCTGAGCACTTTGTGCTCAAGTAAGCTTTTAGGATCGCCCTCCGTCCGTCCATTGTTTGCGTACGCAACAATTTTCTTTAAACGACATCTCCTCTGAACCGCTGGACAGATTTGATTAAACTTGGCAGGGATATCCTTGGTAAACCTTCACAAAATTTGCTAAAATAAACTTGATCATATAGAAATATGGTTGCCATGGCAACAAAAAAAGAAAAAATATGAAAACTTTAAAAATCATCTTCTTCAAAAATGACCAGATTTAATAAAATTGTAAATTGCAGATGCCTTGGGTCCAAACCTTTTTATCTCAGGTGAGCGATTTAGGGCCATCATGGACCTCTTGTTTGTCATTATGCCTAACACAGCCATCTTACTCAGGTGAGCGACACAGGGCCATCTTGGCCCTCTTGTTTAAGTAACTTTTATCTTTACACGTATTTCCTTTCAGAATACATGTTATAACTCCTTGTTTTTGAGATGTCAATAGTTCTCCACTAACATATGCAAAATTCAAAGACCTCACTAAGAGGTATCCAATGTCTGCCCCAAAAAATTTAAGAAAACTCTACAGTATAGCCTGAAGATCCTGGACTTTTGTGACCTAGGGGTCACTTGATTTTACATAGAGTTACATTGGAAAAACTAGAAAAATCTTTTTGTCAGAAACCACAAGGCCTAAGGTTTAGATACTTTGTGTGTAATATGGCCTAGTGAACCACTACCAAGTTTGATCAAATCATGTCCCTGGGGTCAAATTTGGCCCCGCCTTAGGGTCACTAGATTTTACATAGACTTGTATAAGAAAACCCTCAAAAGATCTTCTCAGAAACCACAAAGCCTTGAGTTAAAATGTTTACTAGTGGACCTGAACCAAGTCTCTTTAAATCATGGCCCTGCTGTCAAAATTGACCCCACCCCAGGGGTCACTTAATTTTATATAGACTTAGAGCTATGACCTTCAAAATTTGGATGGCAGAAGTACAACAAGGTCATCTAAATGACACTCAAAAACTGTATGTATCAAAAAGAATTCCATCAATGTGACAAACTGTTCCATCCATTGGGAATCTTACCTAGTCCAGTCTATGCAGATGAAGTCTGAAGTATAGCTTTCAACTAAATGAATGTTTGTATTTGGAAAGTTAAGATACATTACATGTAGAAAGAATGAATAATGTTAAATATGTAAAGTAAAAATATTGGTAAGGTCCCAACAATGTACCAAAACGTAACATGCCGTGAACCAATATATCAGTTATACTTATATTGATGTTGCTACAGTGTTGCATGAACTAATTTTCCAGAATTCATATGAGGTGGAATATACTGTCATTACATTAATTAAAACTGACATATAATGCAGCATTTTCATGTTCAAACACTTGTAATATATCCAGCACAAATAAATTAAGCCAGATTTTTCCTTCTCCTGAACAATTTTAAATAATGGAGTTAAGACAGTTTGCGTTGAGCCATCTCTTTGAAATTGGGTCACATTTTTGGCCCCACCTTCATGGATCTTGGTCAGTATGTTTGTCTACATGAAATCTTGAGATAGAAAGGGTAAGTGGAACACACGACCAAACATCGCATACATGAAATCTTGATTAAGTTTAAAACTGGATCACTTGGAGTCACCAGGGCAGTCTTTAGAAAAACATATTTTTAGCTCAATTTTTATGAAACTCTAGAAGGTCAGTCGTGAAATCTCAGATGAGTTTAAAATTTGGTTGCAGATCTTAGGATTTTTGTGAACACCTTAGAAGCCACATTTTTGACCAAGATTTAAAGGATTTTGGTCAGATTGTTTTTCAGCATGAGTTTAAGTCAGGGTCATGTTGGGTCAAAATGTAGGCCACCAGGGCAAATCTCAGAAAAAGCCTCTTAACATCTAGATGCCACATACCGGTACTTCATCAAAAGCACAAGTAACAATAACATCATAATGCCTTTAATATCAGCCTTTCTTGGCCCTCTTGTCTATAAGTAATGCATTTGAAAAAATTAATTAAAAATTAATTGGCTACTTAAAATGAGACTTATATATTATATACAATTTTTGTGGTTATGTTTGCAGGTTCAAAAAATACGGGACATGATTCACAAGAAACAATTTGCAGGCAAAAATGAGATGATGGTTGGGTCAGTGGAGGAATTTCAAGGTCAAGAGTTCAAGGTCATAATGATTTCAACAGTGAGAAGTTGCACAAGCTTCATAGAGTCAGACCTCAAATACAAGATTGGTTTCCTTAAAAACCCAAAGGTTTGTCAGATTACACATTTTATTGAAGATAAAGTAGCAAAAGTATGCAAAATTGTTGTTAGAAATATTTGATTGATCAAGATAGTGTCTTCATTCCAGGTTTAGTATTTAGTGACCCTTTTATCATGATTATAATGGCTGACCCCTTGGTCATATATTTTCCAGCTATATGATCTTATTTTATTTCCTAGCAGGGTCATTCAGATTGTTCATGTAAGAAAGCTTTCAGCTGGGATTATGGTAGGTCAATGGTACCTGTGTACTCCTGTCTTCCGCCACTGTGAATTATCTGGAAATCACTATAATTATGACAAAACTTCTGTTGCGGCAATGGTTAACTCAAGCTCATCAGTATCATAATACGCCTGTCAAATTTTGGGACATATTATGGTATGTCTGTCTGTCTGTTCAAAGACATACTTTTTCTATGCAATAACTTTTTTAAGTCCTCATCTTTTGAAATCATATTTGGTTTGCATATCATACCACTGATTTCTTATAAAGTGAGGCACCTCTATAGGCTTAATTTTATGTGATTTTTTTTTCCAGCACATTATGTATTTGAAAGACTTTCATGATTTGAATTCATATCTTTTGTATTAATGTATAATATTTAAAACACAGGGAAAGTTCAGTTTAGGTTCCAATCCACTGATTAATTATAGATTTAATCATCAATAAGTCAATAATACAAATAGCATAATAAGTTATTATTGAGCTCAAAACTAATTCTGTTACATTTTTTTCACCTTGTTTATGAAAAATCATCAACCATGACATTATGATACCTCAAATGAATTGCCTTTCAGATGTTTACTACCTGGCCTCAACGATTCTCTTGTTTACTTTTAGAACCTTAGAGGTGTATATCACAATAGCGCCATTTTACTATAAAGACAAAGAAGGAAAATCAAAACTAGTGAACAGAATTTTTTTTAAACTTGGAATGATTATAGAGAATTACACTAGAAACAAATTTATGGGATGAAAAATGGGGGTCTTTGTGCTACTTTTTGAGTTATCTACCTCTGAATATGAGTTTTCCTTTTTTCTGTCATTTATATATAATGCCCTTTGCTCTCCAAACTTTGTGTGATCAGGTGAGATACAACCATTGAATTTTTGGTGAATGGGAGGGTGTGAGATTTATGCTCAATTTTGAGAGTGTACTTTGAGAGTTGGACCCATGGCATGTGTAATTCAGTAGATTAAATGTGTTGTGTGTATAAGAAAAAATGCCTGCCTGTTGCAGAGATTCAATGTTGCCCTGACACGTGCCCGGGCCCTGATGATTGTGGTCGGTAACCCAGTTGTCTTGGAGGAGGACAAAATTGGAAATTGTAAGTTCTAGGGTTGTGTGTATGCAAAGCATCTCAGGTTAATTCATATACTATGCTTGTGAGAATCCTGCATACTCAGTGGTTTTTTTCAGCTCACCAGAGCACGAAGTGCTCAGGATGAGCTATTGGGATCACCCTTCCTCCGTCGTCAACAATTTGCTTTAAAAGACATCTCCTCTGAAACCGCTGGACAGAATTTGATAAAACTTGGCATGTATGATCCTAAAAATTGGGTGGGCCTCTACAAAAATTGTTCAAATAAAGTTGATCCATGAAGAACTCTGGTTGCCATGGCATGGCAGAGTTCTACATGGATCAAGTTTATTTTAGCAACTTTTGTGAAGGTTGACCCAAGGATCATCCCTGCCAAGTTTAATCAAATTCTGTCCAGTGGTTTCAGAGGAAATGTTGTTTAAAGGTTTTCTATATACATATAAGGCAAATACAGGTAAGCCCGCCCCTGGCGGCCATGTTTTTTTACGGATCGGAATAATTTTAGCACTTTGGTAGAGGTTGACCCAATGAACATCTGTACCAAATTATTTGAATCTGGCCAGTAGTTTGAAGGAGATGATTTTAAAGTTTTCAAATTATTTTCTTTTTGTAGCCATGGCAACCAGAGTTCTTCATGGATCAACTTTAGTTTAGCAACTTTTGTAGAGCCTCACCCAAATTTCATTAAAATTCTGTCCAGCGGTTTCGCCTGGTAATCTAAGAGAACTAAAAAGAGAGAGGAAAAAACTTGAAATGAGCTTATCTGTTTAACTTTTTTTTCATTTTTTCCCACTTTTTCTATTTTGCATAAAATTCTGCCAGATTCATGGCGATGTCACGTACGCAAATTGCCGATTTTGTTACGAAAATATTTTAATGTAGAGATGCATTGTTTTGTGGATAAAAGCTAAAAAGACACACTGTAGGTAATTTGGAGAGTTCTTTTAGTATTTTGCAAAATAGATTCACAACTTTCTTTGACCATGTAAATAAAATTAATAACCAAAAAGGCTTTGCATTTCTAATTTCATCGGTTTTCGCGGATTTACTTCTCTTTTGACAACTTGTAAATAAAAGGAATCTGAAACGATATTAAAGAATTTTCGAATATTTTGTTACAGATTGTTATTTAAAAGTTTAATCATGTTATGTAAAAGTTAAATCAACCATTTTAACCAACTGCTTTCAGGATTATTTGTATTAACCAAAAAAAAAAGAGCATGCCAACGCAGATATATATAGCATTGTTGTAATCCAAACAGTCCATATTGTTCCTTACCAACTAATAATCCAATCTTTATAAGTCAAATAAATCCGATATATTCAAAATCATGATATATATATGTGTGTGTACACAGGTGCGAGATTTTACCCAAATCCAGCCACAAATCATGCGAAATGCAGAAAGAATTGTTTGTATTAACAAAAAAAAAAAGCAAAAAAAAAAAAAAGTAAAAAACATAAATGTACAGTACTGAAATCTTCTAAAATCTCTACCCAAATCTTCCCAAACGTTAGACTAATCCCCCCTTAAATCATTAAAGAAAGGTTTATTTTAATTGATGTTTTATAGTTACAGTTAAAATGAAAGTAAAAGAGGGGAAAAAAATACGTACACAGGTATGAAATCTTACCCAGATCTACCCAAATCCTCGCCACAAATCATGCGATCGATTTTCTCACCAAAGCATCTCCTCTCTTACTTTTACCTCTTCTTCTTTCCTCTCCTTTTTGCGCATGGATATTTTTTTATCTTTTGTAAATAGCTATGAATATGAATTTGATATTTTATGCCAATAAAATGTTGAAGTTGAAATGTACCTGCAAGTTGACGATCTATGATCGTGACAATGAACTTAAGAAATTATTTATAGATTTATAGAAACTTAACTCGAGCAGATTGATATTGCATGATATTTCCATAAGAAAAATGATGATGAGACGAACTCCTGTACAAAACAAGTTTGTTTGTTGGAGTTTACCGTCGCTTCAACAGTATATCAGTCATATAAGCGACGTCAAGCTAATTGCAGGGAGAGGAATACCTCGGGGGGACGGATGTACATTTTTTCAAGGCACAAAGGCCACCAGGGTAAATCTCCCGACCTACCGCAAGCCAACTGGAAGGCTTTTACTAAGGGAAAATGAGTGTTTTACCTATGCTAACCATGTAACTATGATGACTATGTAAAAATTGTCAAATATTGGTTTGAACGTATATATACAGATAATATAATTCTGGGGAAAATGTACACTTACATGTTATATGAATGTAATAGAGGTAAACTTCATTGTGTTTCGAAGTTAAAAGGTTTGTTTGATCAGTTTGGTTTGAGTAATGTTTTTATTGATCCTTTCTCATTAAATCCAAATTATTTTTGTATGTATTTTAAAAGGAATGATATTTTGGTAAAAAAATGAGTCGGGTAGATTCGGTAGAAATAGAATTGAAAGAAACCTTAGATATCGTTTTGTGACAAGAATTATACTGAAGATGAGTACTATTTGCACAGCCTATAAAATTAAAATAAGCTGTATTGATAATTTTATCTAAAATAAGTAAAATAAGCTTTAGAACACCGTAATTCCAATTGCATAATGAGTTCATCTTGATTGTCAATTCTGCCTCTTTAAAGAAAAGTTAGTGCATGTAACAATGTGTCTTATATATATTTTATTCTAGTTAACTCCTTCAATATCTGAAATTATATGAAATGCCATTAATTCATAGAACGCAGATAACCAACATATATGCACATTCCTTAAAAATATATAGATGCACCACAGCACATTTGAATTAATGTTAATAAATAGAATACATGGTATGATTTTGTCAACAACCCTTTGCTCATGTGACAACACCAATGCCGACCGTCCTGGAGCGAACTGAGCGTGAATGTAACACACACGGTCATAAATCCCATAACAGCGCATCGGTCAGGCACAGCACGGGGTGTAACATTATGTGGTTACGTAACATAAAAGGTTCTCATTATTACTCCTAGCACAATACATGTGACGTATAATTAAGCGGGCACTAATTAAGTATTGAGGCTGTGGGTTGTGCGGGAAAAGGGAGAAAAAAGGTAATACTTATAACTCACTCTACAGGTTAAACATGTTTTGCCTGGCGGATTCGGTGTTGGACATGTGTCGCATAAATATAGCTAAAGTATTGTCTAATTTACAATAAGGTTTGTTTATTGCTTTCATTCATAAGAGACTGGACAAATTATTTTTTTTTTTTTTTTTTAATTAATATCCTTGTTTAGATAAATTTGTTTTTCACTTTTGGAGGAAATAAAGATATGTACGTAGAAAAAATAGTTTCGATCGGACACAAAATGGAAACACAATATAAAATATATATGTTACACAAAATAGAAAAAAAATCATATACTTCATTAATATCATCATCATCATCATCATCATCATCATCATCATCATCATCATCAATATTCATTAAAAAGGGGGAGAATATTTAGGATCTCTATACATTCCCATAGCTATACAATAATACTTCGTTATTAAGACCACCATCGGTTCCATAGAAAAGTAGCGAAGTTTTCTTCATAGTGAATAGTTTACCAATAGATGTTATTCGGAGATCGGCTAATGTGTTTTTTTTCCCCATCTAATATAGCTTTACGGTGCACTACCGTTCACAATAGAATAAATGTAACACCACGATTTTGTAACTGTAAATATTTGTTTGTATAACAATGAACGAATGTTGTTCAAGTTTTAATAAAATTTGATAATGTATTCTGGTACACTTAATCATCCAACTAGGACCTTCAATCCCTCTGTGTATAACGATGAACGAATGTTGTTCAAGTTTTAATAAAATTTGATAATGTATTCTGGCACACTTAATCATCCAACTAGGACCTTCAATCCCTCTGTGTATAACGATGAACGAATGTTGTTCAAGTTTTAATAAAATTTAATAAAGTATCTGGGAACAACCAAACGTCTCTCTTACGAGGACCAGTATTGCTCTGATAAAACTGTTATGATATAACTGTTTATATATTTTTAGCTCACCTGAGCACGAAGTGCTCAAGGTGAGCTATTGTGATCACCTTTTGTCCGTCGTCCGTCGTCCGTCGTCCGTGCGTGCGTGCGTGCGTCCGTCCGTCGTCAACAATTTGCTTTAAAGAACATCTCCTCCTGAACCGCTGAAGGGATTTTGACCAAACTTCACAGGAATCATCCTTATGATGCCTTCTATCAAAGTTGTACAAATTATTCAGATTGGTTGAAAAAGTAGGTCACAGGAGCTAAAAATAGATTTTAAAAACTCAAACTTTGAAAATCTTCTTCTGCAAAACTGCAAGGCCTAGAGCTTAGATATTTGGTATGTAGCATCATCTTATGGGCCATTACCAAGATTGTGCAAATCATAGCCCTATGGTGATAAATGCCCCCGCACCAGGGGTCACTTGTTTTACATAGAGTTATATAGGAAAATCTTAAAAAATCTTCTTCTGTAAATCCATAAGGCCCAGAGCTTAGATATTTGGTATGTAGCATCATCTAATGGTTCATTACCAAGATTGTTCAAATCATAGCCCTATGGTGATAAATGCCCCCGCACCAGGGGTCACTTGTTTTACATAGAGTTATATAGGAAAATCTTAAAAAATCTTCTTCTGTAAATCCATAAGGCCCAGAGCTTAGATATTTGGTATGTAGCATCATCTAATGGTTCATTACCAAGATTGTTCAAATCATAGCCCTATGGTGATAAATGCCCCCGCACCAGGGGTCACTTGTTTTACATAGAGTTATATAGGAAAATCTTAAAAAATCTTCTTCTGTAAATCCATAAGGCCCAGAGCTTAGATATTTGGTATGTAGCATCATCTTATGGTTCATTACCAAGATTGTTCAAATCATAGCCTTACGGTGATAAATGACCCTGCACCAGTGGTCACTTGTTTCACATAGGTTACATAGGAAAAGACCTAGAGCTTAATCTATAGATTTGATGTGAAATATTGTCTAGTGGTCCGTACCCACATAATTCATAGTTATAGACCAATCATAAAAAAAATATTTTGCAATATTACTAGTTTGAGAGATTATGACTAGATAATGGTTAAAATTTGGCCCTTGATTGAATCACTTTTTACTTTAAATTACATACTTGATATATGTTTTATATTAAAATCAGTATCTACGATTAAATAAAATGATAAAAAGACTAAGAGAATATATTGTGTCAATTGTATATTAAATAAAGGTTTTCTTTAAGAAAGATATGAAAGTACAGATAATCGTATTGTTGGTAATAAAAACACATTCGGTCGTTTTAGGTTATAATATTATTAACCAATGAAAAATTAGGAAACTATTCAGCCCTCCATTTCCGGTTTCAGTTTGGTAGGTATACGATTCTCTTCAGAAATTTCAACGTATTATCGAAGATCATTAATCTAACAGACCTAAAAAGCGATTGAAAAGTAGGTCAGTAGGTCAAATCTTAGAAAAACCTTGTTTACACACTGGAGGCCACAATTTTGATTCAATCTTCCTCAAACTTGGTCAGCACAAATGTCCTCAGGTGAGCGTCTTTAGGGCCATCTTGGCCCTCTTGTTTATATAAATTCTCTATTAATAATATCATAATCACTGTTCTTCAATATACATGTACATGTATATATATATTTCTCATTATTTGCGTATTTTAATTCTTTGAAAATTATCAATGACTGGTTGGAGTGGAACAATTTATGGGGCATACTGTAAACAATGTATATAGAAATAATATGAAATAATCAATTCATCGATGTAATGTACATGTCACCAGTATGCAACATCAATTTGGACGAGACATAAAAAATCAACATAATAGTCCAAAAAGCTGTGTTCAAAATAATAAATTATGTACCCTCTACCAAACAAAACAAACATGTACCCTCTACCAAACAAAACAAAGTTTAAGCAGTGTCTATTCTAGAATTTAAGATTTATGGGGGACTTTTCCCCAAGCCATCCAAAAACAGAGTGGGATATTTTGAAATCAGGTGGGAATTACACTGAATCACATTTTGTGCTCAATACCACTTTATGATATGATGTAAATGCACAAGTTAAATGGAAAATATGCAGTATTATTTATTTATTTATTTTTGAATGTGCAAAAAAATATTTTCATTTGTTTATATTCTGGTAACTTATACCACCCGGGGCCAATTGTGCATATAAACAAATACCTTGATGAATCAGTATGGCAGAATCAATGTAGCGGTGACAGATAGCCTTCAAAAAGGACTTGGTTAACATCTTAACCAGTTGGGTATCAAGCAGGATTTTCGCGTACATCATTTTTATTTATGCGGAATCTTTGAAGAAATGCAAGAATCCCGCATTCCGTGCCCTAGAACAGAAAAAAATACATCGTGTACACATTGTTTTGATAAAATTTCAGTATTATTTGTAAAAACAAACAATTATTTCCTTATATCTCATGATTTATGGGTGGATTTGGGTAAGATTTGGGTAGATTTGGGTAAGATTTGGGTAGATTTAGGTATTTCGTGCTGCCGTCATTTTCTTCCCGTACAAAAAGCCCTGTGTCTTTCAAACTACATGTATCATGATAAATTCTGCTAGTTTATTTTTCGAACACCATTCACATCGTGTAGCTGCAACTGATAATACAATATATTACCGGTATATTATCTTCAATTAATAAATTTCAGAATTTTACTTCCATGAAATTAATGGTCAGGATTGGTTTCATGAATGTCTGCCATGATTGCTAAAATGAAGTTGATCTCTGGTTTGTCATTTGATTTCCTTATAGAAAAAATCATCTTGAATATGCTGATGTACACTGGTGAGCGTTTATGGCCCATGGGCCTCTTGTTTGGTTAAAATATACGGAGAATATAGGCGGCATTCCCCCCTGCCTGGAATATATATTTTTCCCCCAATTTTTAGCTCACCTGAGCACAACATGCTCATGGTGAGCTTTTGTGATCACCCTGCGTCCATTGTCGTCCATCAACAATTTTCTTTAAACAACATCTCCTCTGAAAAGGCTGGACAGAATTTGATTAAACTTGGCAGGGATGATCCATGGGTGAACCTTCACAAAAGTTGCTAAAATAAACTTGATCCATGGAGAACTCTGGATGAAAACTTTTAAAATCATCTCCTTCAAAACTACTGGCCAGATTTCAAAATGTTTTAGTACAGATGTTCCTTGGGTAACTATCTACCAAGATTGTTAAAATTATTCCGATCCGTAAAAAAACATGGCCGCCAGGGGTGGGGCTAATTTGCCTAATATGTACATATTGAAAACTTTAAATGACATCTCCTCTGAAACCATTTGACAGAATTTGATAAAACTTGGTAGGGCTGAAAAACTTGGTAGGGCTGACCCTTGGGTGAACCTTCACATAAGATGTTAAAGAAAAATAATTTGAAAACTTTAAAAATCATCTCCTTCAAAACTACTGGCCAGATTTCAAAATGATTTGGTACATATGTTCCTTGGGTCAACCTCTACCAAAGTTGCAAAAATTATTCCGATCCGTAAAAAAACATGGCCGCCAGGGGCGGGGCTTATTTGCCTTATATGTATATAGAGAAACCTTTAAACAACATCTCTGAAACCACTGGACAGAATTTGATTAAACTTAGCAGGGATGATCCTTGGGTCAACCTTCACAAAAGTTGCTAAAATAAACTTGATCCATATAGAACTCTGGTTTCCATGGCAATGGAAAGAAAAAAGTAAGACAATTTTAAAAAAACATTTCCTTCAAAACTACTTATTTGATTTCAAAATGTTTTGGTACAGATGTTCCTTGGGTAACCCTCTACCATAATTGCTAAAATTATTCTGATTCGTAAAAAGAACATAGCCGCCAGGGGCAGGGCTAATTTGCCTTTATATAGTGAAAACTTTAAAAGACTTCTGCTCTAAAACTACTGCCAGATTTGAAAATGTTTTGGCACAGATGTTCTATGGCTACCAAGATAGCTCCTTAGAACAGTGGTTCTCAAGTGATCGATATGGGGCCATCATTGCCCTCTTGTTTTCATTTTCCCCCTCCATAATTATGAGTTTACATACCATATAGTGTGCATGGACTCACTGTTGTAGTTAAATGCTATATTCTTAATAAAACAGTGCAAACATGCTATATCATTGTTCTTATTATTCTTTTATGCAGTAAAACTTCAATAAATAAGAGTAAAATTCATGTACAACAAAATGCCTATGTTATACATAGTAGAAAAAATCCCCTATTAGCTTGTTCACGCCATTTCTCCCCCCTTCTATGGGCCCGAACCCCTTTCCCCGCAAAGTGAAAAAAAAACACTGATACTGTCCCACCCCATCCTGTCCCTTGGTAGTGAAATACACTGGTTGCAGTGTCCAAGTGGTTAGCGTATCTGCCCCATAACCAGATTGTGGTTCTATCATCTCATCTGTGACATGCCAATGTCTTTGAAAATGATACTAGTAAGTCTCCCTTCTGTTTGGCACTCAACATAATAAGGATAACTCCTGGACTGTTCAGCCTAGTTTCAGACTACTGTGACTGGACTGGTGTCATGCCACTTGTCTACAGGTTGAAATCACAGTAAGGCATCACTACATTTGACTCAAGTAGTGGTCCCCAAGTGCCTGCAATACTATATGTGGATGTTAAACTGAACCAGACAAATACAGGTAAATACTTTCCATTGTTCACAGTTTCCTGGACTACTGTGATCGAAATGGAGGGTTCAGGGGGCAGAAAGGCAACCTCCCACCCGACCACCACCTGCCTGGAGATGGAAACCTCCTGACACATGATGACAACCTAGGAAGTGCAGGTAAATTCAGTGTATGACAAAGATCTTAATACAGTGGTCTCAAGATTTTTCGAGGTCAGACGGGATTGACAAAAAAAACTCGGAAGAATCGCCATATTCGAGGAATCATTCATTGTAAAAATTTAATACTGACATTTGTTGATACTTAAATAATTGTGTTTTCATCAATTATTTTGTCATGTTTAGCCTTAAATTGATAGTATTTTTAGCTTACCTGAGAACATCGTGCTCAAGGTGAGCTACAATATTGTGTCCGATAAATGTCTGGTGTTTGCCAGCCGTCATCAACATTTAACTTAAACGGCATCTTCTCCAAAAATATTTTTGCACAGATGTTTTTTTGGTGACTGTATTACAATGTTGTTCAAATTAATTTAATCTGTTGAAAAACATGGCTGCCAGGGGTTGGAGCCCATTTTCTTTATATGTACAGTCAAGTCTCTTAACATCAACATTCTTTAGAACGTTCACTTACAGACAGAAAATGGTCGGGAACCAAAATTTTAATCCCGTTATAATGGAATTTTTGGATCCGACACCAACATAAAAAAATCGGGAACGAAAATTCGTTTTTGTTCATATTTTAATACAACAACAAATAAAAAAATGACAGACATTTACTGAAACTTCATTTTCGAAAAAATAGCCACATTGCTTGATACACATTGAAAATCAGCAAGTTAAATTTAGCTGTTTACCTGTAAACAGCGCCACCTACTGGCATGTAGAACAAAACCTGTGTAATTGTTTGTATTCAATTTTTCTATTCCTGCATAAAAATGTCAAACATGGGGATTATTAATCCGACATTCAATTGAGTGAAAACAAATCTCACTATTGATTGACGCAGTTTTGTGTTAGATCTACGTGTACATGTACAGGCTGTGAAAATTTCATTATCATTTTGAAGTAAATAAAACAGTGTGTGTTTTTTAGCTCACCTGAGCACAACATGCTCATGGTGAGCTATTGTGATTGCCTTATAAGGCTCAGGTGAGCTATTGTGATCAGGTGAGCTATTGTGATTGCCTTTTGTCTGTCGTCTGTACTTGCGTCTGGACGTCAAGATGTCCATCTGTCCCGAGACTTTGTGACACACATAACTCAGAAAGTATTTGTACTACAGACTTGATACTTCATGGATATATTATTCAGGACTTGAACTTGCTCACCTGGGTATTTTCATCGAAACGCTGTAATTTGACAGAATTATGGGCCTTTGTTTTTGAAAAATATGGAATTTTATGCTTGTGACGCATGTAACTCTGAAAGTGTTTGTACAACTTGATACTTCATGGATATATTAATTAAGATATGAACTTGTGCACCTGGGTATTTTCATTGAACCCTCATTGAAGTTGACGGAGTTATGGGCCTCAGTTTTTGAAATATATGGAATTTTATACTTGTGACTCGTGTAATTCTGAAAGTATTTGTACTACAGACTTGAAACTTCATGGATATATTATTCAGAACATAAACTTGTGTACCTGGGTATTTTTATTGAACCTTTATTAAAGTTGACAGAGTTATGGGCCTTTGTTTGGGAAAAATATGGAATTTTATGCTTGTGACACATGTAACTTTGAAAGTATTTGTACTACAGACTTGAAACTTCATGAATATATTTTTCAGGACATGAACTTGTGCACCTGGGTATTTTTCTTAAGTCAGTGGTCAGAATCACGTCTCCCCTCATATTTATATTGGAAAGACATATTTTTTTGTCATAGTTGTCTGTCTGTCTGTGTCAAACATTTTGTCCAGAAGATAACTCCTCTTCTACTTTTGCTATTGAAGTGATATTTCATTTATGGATAGGACTTGATTAGAGGAAGTGTCATGAATTAGGTCCTTAACTCTGGCATCAGTGTTTTTGGAGTTATCCTCCTTTTACACAGGTATTTTATGACCTTGTGACAAAAAAAGAAAGAATAATTTTCTTGTACTGATCTTCAGTAGTCAGTACATTAAACAATTAGTGAATTATCTGCATTCTGTGGTTTAAGTTGGCCTGTAGTAAGAGACTGTCATGGAGAATATTGAATATAAGAACATACCTTTCCAGATTTTGCCATAAAATAGTGAATTAACCATTTACCTATCGCATATTTTTATACCCCCCTTCAAAGAAGAGGGGACATTTTGTAATGATCAGGTTTTTTTTCCAAATCTTACCTTGGGCATTTGGCTTGCCTATTCCTATTTTCCTTAATTGTGATGATTTTACTGGCACTAAGACATGATTTAGATCCTTGTTCTGGTAAAAATCACAGAACAACAAATCCTCATTCAGTATTCTTGCCAGTGTTTCTCTATCCTTAAAGTTATTTAATTGTCAGTTTCCCTGAGTTTTCCACAGCAGAATCCCTGTTTGGTGTTTATGTCACTATAGTTTTCGTGACCTTGCAGCTGTCCATCCTATTTGTTATTTATGCAATCCTAGTCAATATTTCCTAGTCGTTTGATCTAGTCCATGTTAAAACTTGGTTTTGCACAGTATTTGTAAATGTTCACTTGTTATAATTCCATATTTTCGGGATTTATT
Source organism: Solen grandis (assembly GCA_021229015.1). Lineage (NCBI taxonomy): Eukaryota > Metazoa > Mollusca > Bivalvia > Adapedonta > Solenidae > Solen > Solen grandis. Next base: position 4,653,551 of record CM037794.1, on the reverse strand, counting down.
CCAAGTCATGTTCTGGTTGTGTAAACACATCCGCCATTTTTGTTTCAACTGAGTGCAGTTGCTAAGCAACCACAGAAGCGGCAAATTCAAAGTACACTGTTGTTAAACTTAAACCTCTAGCAATGACTCAATTTTTGAATTGCAGAAAGAGAACTTTTGAGGTTATTGTTATTTAAAAGTAATTTTGAACTTAAGTAAATTGTTCTATTTTTAGATATCACCCTGTATAAGCAGCTGTGGGCTATGTTTCCACACCACACACTGTGAGCTGTGTGAGCCCACTGTCCACAGTGTGAGCTGTGAGCACACAGATCACACTGTGGACCTGTGAACCCCACGGTTGTGTGCTGTGAGCACATGGAGGGTATATATACTGTGTTCACAGTCATTTCAGAGACTCCACCATTTGTGAACCTTTATTCACAGACTGCATTTATTTTAGTCTAAATTTCTATATAAGCCATTTTGTGTTAGGTATGCATAATTTGCAACATGATATTTTTTTTAGCATGATCTAAGTTTAAAATTGTGTTTTAGTTAAAGCTGCAGTCTGTATCGTTCATTCTCCTTCATTCGTGCATTCTCCTTCATCCGTGCATTTTATTTTTCACGCGCTTTGAATATTGCGTCAAAAAAGAATTATGCCCGACGGTGATCATATTCCATCCGGCTACTCCTCAAGTATTGACACGGTATTTTTCGGCGCTTCAAAATGCGAAAAAAACAGGTAAAACAGAAATAAATCATATTTAAATTGTAATAAAAAGGTACCTTGTGAATATATTTATTGGTGTAGTCATGGAAACATATTTTTAAGGCCAAAATCTGCCCTAAATACTTGTTTGTTATTTTTTGTCTGCTACTAAGAGAAATTCCAAGATGGCGTCTACTCGATTTGACTAAGTCACGTGGATATGTTTCTTTAATTCCAATAATCGAATAACTAATTAGATATTAATTGGATTGTTTAAAAAATGACAATTATGAACAAAAAAAAAACAACATACATTTTATTTCATACAGAAACATCCACAAAAGACAAAAAAGAGGTATAATTATGACAAGAACATGATGGAAGTTGCATTTAAAATGGTGAAAGAGGGTGGATTAAACGTCAGAAAAGCTGCAAAATTACATAAAATCCCAGTTCAAACTTTGAGAGACAGGGTAAATGGAAAGGTAAAATTGAATGCCCATCTCAGTAAAGAAACTTTGTTCAGCAACAAGGATGAAGAACTTCTTGTCGAACACATTGAGAAAATGTGTGGGCTGGGCTATGGCCTGAACAGATCACAGCTTAACATATTAGCTAGTGAGTTAGCTGTGAAGCTTGGAAAAAGGACATCTATTAAAGGTCTCAGTAACCGATGGTATTACGGTTTTATGAAACGATGGGAGAACAGGTTAAAAGTTATTAAACCAAGGTCATTGACCTCATACAGAGCAGCGGCACTGTCTGAGGAAACAATAGATGCATATTTTACGCGCCTGGAAGCAGCCCTAAACAAATACAATCTCAAAAACAAACCACATCTCATATACAATGTAGATGAAAAGAGGTTTACAACCAGCCTATCGCCCCTCCAGTGTTGTAGCCCCAAAATCATCTACTTGCGTTCAGGCGGTGACATAACCAAATTCCACCACAGTGACTTTGATTAGCTGTGCTAGTGCCACAGGCAATGTGCTGCCTCCTTTTTATATTTTTAAGGGAAAAAGACCAAACATTGAACTATTAAAAGGTTCCCTTCCTGGTTCTGGAATGGCTATGTCAGAAAGTGGTTGGTCAAACGGAGCTGTGTTTTTGACCTATTTAAAGGAACACTTCTTAAAGTATGTGAATACAAGGCAAAATTCAGAACATGTCCTACTACTGCTGGATGGACATGCATCCCACTGCAACCTTGATGTAATGGAATGGGCCCAGTCAAATAACATCATCCTATTTGTTCTCCCACCACACACCAGCCATGCTCTGCAACCCCTTGATGTTGGCTGCTTTGGACCCTTCAAAAATGTATATTACAATGCATGTAATCTGTTCATGGCTGGTGAGAGAGGGAAGATTATCACAAAGCACAACATTGCAGAGATATCCAGCAGAGCAATGCTGAAGACAATGAATCCAGTCAATATAACATATTCAGGAGGGCTGGAGTTTGGCCATTGGATAAATTGAAAGTAAGAACAATTAAGGAGAAATAAATGATTTATTAAAATTATCATTCAATTTTTATTATAATCTTAATTAAAAAAAATTCAAGTCTTATAATTATGACTAAAAATAATAAAACAATAAATGTAAGACATAAATTAATTAGGTGTTACATGCAATATGCAGTCATGTTAACTGTTCATGATATTATAGGTTCCAGTGGAAATGAAGATGCCATGTCAGTCCTTCATGAAAATATCACCAGATCCTACAGACACAATGGAGTCATTGCTGGAGAAAAAATTTGAAGAGTCTGCACCTAGCAGAAACCATGTCAGCAAAAACAACAGTGCCAACACCAAACGTCCACGTCTAGGAGGAAAAGTCATATCTGAAACTGACATTATAACAGAATTAAAAAATTATACAATTAAGAAAAAAGAGGAAACAAAAACAAAAGACAAAACAAAATCTAAAAATTCTCAAGCAGCAGGTCCCAGTAAAATAATAAATGCTGCAAGATCATTGAATTTTGACAACTATGAGGTGGAAGTGTTTGATGATGATGATGATGATGATGATGAAAAATGTTGCATGTGTCACAAAAACTCACCTCCTGCTCTGAGAGATTGTACTGACCTTGTCATTGTAAATTGGGCTCAGTGTGATAGATGTATGCATTGGACCCATCTACGATTTTGTTCTGATGTTCGCACAGTGAGACGCCACTCAGAATTTCTTTATCCACATTGTTGTTAGAATCATCTTGTTTTCCTCCATTGCATTTTAAATGAATCATTCTAAATAACATTCATATGGTGTGTGTGTGCGCGCGTGTGTGTGTGTGTTTCTACTTCTTTTTTTATGGAGTATATAAATTTGTAAAAAAAATCACATTTTCTTCCTGGTTCATGTTGTTCATGTTTTTATCAAAGCTATATTAGAACGGAATAATAAGAACATTATTCTATTCTTCTAAATTAAAATTGCCTACTTGATCATCAAATATTTGTTTGTGTGTTTTTGGGAAACCCCCTCTTACGTCAAGAAATATGTTACTTTAATTAGCCAATCAAAATGCACGAATGAAGGAGAACGTCGTCAGGTCCTTTTAAAAAAATATGGTTTGAATTTAGGGCAAAAAAAGAGAGTTAATGTATAAAAAAAAACCTTGCATGCCACATATTTATAAAGATTACACCCTTAACTACTTTATAGGTAACCAAACGTCATGGACTTTTAACATAAACAGACAAAATATGAACAATATTTTTAAAATGCTCGAATCAACGCCACAAAGTATATAATTTATTTAATTTATTTAACACTTTACACCTTTAAATGAAATAGGAATCTGCTGATTTAAAAGGTTTTTTTTTTTTCCTAAGTATAATTATTCATCTTAGCAGTAATTTTCATGATACAACTTATTACAAGGCATAAGGTGGCAGTTCCTCTGTACTAGTCTATGTTTTCTCATAGTGTTTGCTATTATTCGTGATATCGCAGTATTTGTTCTCTGGTAATTTAACTCCGGTTTGCAGTACCACTCTTGTTAGTTTTAAGAGTTGTTGGCAGATAGATTTGCTCAGGTTCTAGTGACATGAATTATTTTATAGCAGTATAGATATTAATTTACACACCTCAATTAAATTGAATTAATTTTATCAACTGTTCTATTTTTATTTATACCTTATATTTTGGAGTCCAACTTTAACACTACCCATCACGCACACATACATAAAGACCAAAAGACCACGCCAGCCCAAAGTAAGACCAGAGTAGACCAAGGGTGGAGCGTAACAATATTGTTTTGCAAATGATGGAAGGTCGCTCTGTCGGTAGACCACTTTGTTTACTTTCAATAACTGGAGAATGCTTAGGCCATCATTCCTCAAACTACATAGGGTGATTGGTCATGACTAGTAGATGACCCCTATTGATTTTGGGGTCACTGGATCAAAGGTCAAAGTCACAGTGACCTCGAATGTGAAAATCGTTTCCGTTCAATAAACAGAGAACACTTGGGCCCACATTCCTCAAACTTTATAGGATCATTGGTCATGACTAGTAGATGACCCCTATTGATTTTGGTGTCACTTGGTCAAAGGTCAAGGTCACTGTGACCTCAAATGTGAAAATCATTTTCGTTCAATAAACAAAGAACACTTGGGTCCACATTCCTCAAACTTCATAGGATGATTAGTCATGACTAGTAAATGACCCTTATTATACCCCCCCGCAACGAAGTTAGGGGGGGGTATACTGGAATCAGGTTGTCCGTCCGTCCGTCCGTCCGTCTGTCCGTCCGTCCGTCCGTCCGTCCGTCTGTCCGTCCGTCCGTCTGTAGACACAAAATTCTGCGGACTACTCCTCCTAAACTTCTGGAAGGATTTTGATGAAACTTGCTGGCAATGATCCTTAGACATTGTATTAGCGCGTTATCTATATAGCATTGAGTTACCTCCCCTATTTACCAAGTTATGCCCCTTTGATGATTTTTGCATTACAAACTTCTGCGGACTACTCCTTCTAAACTACTGGAAGGATTTTGATGAAACTTGCTGCCATTCATCCTTAGACATTGTAGAAGCATGTGTTAGTTATATAACATTGGATTACCTCCCTTTATTATAGTTATGCCCCTTTGATGATTTTTGCTTTACAATTTTCTGCAGACTACTCCTCCCATTGGATTACCTCCCTTTTTTATAGTTATGCCCCTTTGATGATTTTTGCTTTACAATTTTCTGCAGACTACTCCTCCTAAACTACTGGAGGGATTTCAATGAAACTTGCTGTCATTCAACCTTAGACATTGTAGTAGCGCTTTTTCTATATAACATTGGGTTACCCCCCCCCCCCCCCTACCCCCTGTTTTAAAGATATGTCCCTTTGATGGTATTTGTTTTACAATTTTCTTCCATTGATAGATTTCAGTGAATCTTACTGTTATTGATCCATAGACATACATATACCCATATGTATGTAAAACATAGGATAACTAGATTTCTAGGTAGTTGGCACATATGTCCTCTGTATATTAAGATGGAGTGTTGCATACAAGAATTCTGATTTCATGCTCCAAAGCCATGTTTGACAAAAACACTTGCAGGGGGGTATTAGTAAGCCCTTAGGCGACAGTTCTAGTTGATTTTGGGATCACTCGGTTAAGAGTCAAGGTCACAGTGGCCTTACATGTGAAAATTGTTTCTGATCAATAACTGGAGAATGCTTGGGTCCATAGTCCTCAAACTTCATAGGATGTTTGGTCATGACTAATAGATGACCCCTATTGATTTTTGGGTCACTTGGTCAATGGTCAATGTTACAGTGACCTCAAATGTGAAAATCGTTTCCCATCAATAACCAGAGAATGCTTAGGCCCACATTCCTCAAACTTCATCTTGTTTTACAAAGTTTTAATGACCATATTCCATAGAAGTCATCTGCTCACAAACATTGTCACAAATCCATATGTTGTTATGTACAAACTAGGTAATCTAATGATCACATGATATTCCAGTATAGCTAAGATAATTTGATAATAAGTCCCCTACCTGTTCATTGGAGGGGACTATAGGTTTGCTCTCCATCCATCGATCCATCTATTTGTCTGTCTGTCTGCAAAAACTGGATCCTGCGATAATTCAAAAAGTACTTGTTTTCATTAAACTTGAAACATAGATAGATGGCAATATGGAGATGATGGACATCATTTTATTTTGTTCCTATGTTGGGAAATGTGTGGCTGCTATAGTAACAATGCAAAAATGGTGATATACTTTTGAAGCCCTATAAATATTTTTTTTAAAATTTGCTACATGTTTTGAGACTCAAGACTAGTTCACATGTCATGTTCCATAACTGTGACCTTTTGATTTCACAATGAAAGTTTTCAAATATCTACATTTCCTTGAATATTCCTAGAACTATTGATGTATTTGATTGAGACTTTATACAAACTTTATTGGTGTTATTCTTAGTTTACAAAAAAACATTCCATAACTCTTTCCCTTATTTTGACAAAATTGTGCCTCTTTTTTACAAAAACAACAACAGCAACAAAAATAAAAACAACAACATTGCAATTTGAATGTTTTTCTTCCATTTTCTTTTGATCTTACACAGAACCTATACAACTTAGTCAAGTCTTACAGATCACACAGCAGGACACATTTATAAGTCTGCTTTTTGTATTGCAAAAGTGTATGCCCCTGCACATTTGCTTTTTCCCTATTGGAAAAGAAGCATTTATACAGTTAGTTGAGCAGCCTACCCATGATCTTAGATCTGTCCTGGACATTGCCGCCACTAACTACCTGGCTGGAAGTTGTTGTGTAGCCAACCTGCTTGTGTACTATTCCAACCACCACCTGATCACTGTCCACATAAACATTCGTTGTATAAAACATATATTCATGTATCATTAACAATGTATACTATATTGATTTCAGCTAACTTAGTGTCAATATTTGAATTTTGGTTCTATTTAGTGTGACAAGGCCCTTTCCAGTAGGGGACTTTTATTGCTTGGGAATAGTCTTACTTGTTAATTTTGAATATATCTGTAAACCTAAGGAAGGTTAATTATAATTACAGTTACTCAGTAATTACATTTCATGTATTATTTACTACATCTTCTCTGGCTTCATGATTGACCTTGTCTGGTTCCAGGTGTGAGCTTCAGGGAGAACAGCGAAGAACCAGAGTGGCAGAGGAGAGACTGAGGTCACCAAGCATGCCCCCTGGCTATCACCAGATGAGTCCAGGGGAAACAATTTATCTTCACCATGGCAGTTGCCTTTAAGCTAAAGTTTTTAGATAATGTTTCTAGATAATCTCATTTTATCATTGCCATACCCCAAAATGAAATAATCAGCTTTACAATGTTTCTGAAGGAAAAACAGCTTTATGTGTATTTGTGATCTCAGTGGAGGCAATTTTGCTTCACACTGGAATTTACCAAGGGGAGATATTGATATCCTCATCATTACATGTATCATCATTGTCTTATAGCCTCTTGTCCTTGAGGACCAGGGTAAGCCTATCCTCCAGCAATGGCAGCCCTCTATCTGGATCTATTAATAGCAACTTCTGGGCTAATGCCTTACATTTTCATGTCAGCTGACACAGTGCACTGCCATGTCTTCTTAAGTTGGCCTGATGGTTTTAGCCCATTAACATAGAACAAAGTACTTCTCTTCTTCTAGGTGGTATCCCCTCTTCTTTTGACATGCCCAAACCATCTCAGTCCATTTGTTCTTAGCATGACTGTTATCTTTTCCACTCCCACTCTCCTTTTCATTTCAATATAATTAACATTTTTATGTTGAGATATGAATATGTTGACATAGGAATTTACATGTATACCTGGAAACATGATCATATATCAGCATTCACCCTGGTTTTATGTATAGGTCAACTTTTCCACATGAACTATCAAAGCAATTGTTTTGACACTTTAAACACTTATTTACCATCATATGTTGACTCTGTGCTGCAAGAACCATAACTCTATCTTCTTTTTACAAAAATGAGTGCCCTTTTACATTTAGAAAATATCAGTTTTTTTGGTTTAGTTTTATTAGTTCACCTGAGCACTATATGCTCAATGTGAACTTTAGTGATCATCCTGCATCCGTCATCAACAATTTGCTTTAAACAACATCTTCTCTGAAACTGCTGGACAGATATTGTTTTAAAAATGGCAGGGATGATCCTAGGGTGAACCTTCACAAAAGTTGCTGAAACAAACTTGATCCATGTAGAACTCTGGTTGCCATGGCAATGGAAAAAAAATGAAAACTTTAAATATCATCTGCTTCAAAACTACTGGCCAGATTTCACAATGTTTTAATACAGATGTTTCTTGGGTAACCTTCTGGCAAGATTGCCAAAATTATTCCGATCCGTAAAAAGACATGGCCACCAGGGGCAGGGCTAATTTGCCTTAAATGTGTATAGTGAATACTTTAAATCGCATCTCCTCTGAAACCGCTGGATAGAATTTGATTAATCATGGCAGGGATGATCCTTTGGTGAACCTTCACAAAAGTTGCTTAATAAACTTGATTCATGTTGAACTTTGATTGCTATGGCAATGAAAAGAGAAAAATTATGAAAACTTTAAATATCATCTCCTTCAAAACTACTGGCCAAATTTTAAAATTCTTTAGTACAGATGTTCCTTTGGTAACCCTCTACCAAGATTGCTAAAATTATTCTGATTCATAAAAAAATATGTCTGCCAGGGGCAGGGCTAATTTGCCTTAAATGTATATAGTGAAAACTTCTGCTACTGGCCAGATTTTAAAATATTTTGGCACAGATGTTCTATTGGAAGCCCTCTACAAAGATGGTAATATTAATGAATATTATCTTGCCAAGGTTGACTTGGTATTCAGTGACTTGGAAAGAATTATTTTCAATGGGACTATGGCCCAACATTTGCTAAAATCAATGGGACATTTTCAAATCTAATGGGACATTTTTAACTGTTGATGTGAAAAGTTTTAGTGGGTTAAAAAGGAAAACTGCTTAACATCAAGTTTTATTTGGTTTTAGAACACATATACTTGTGGTAAGTAAATAAGAACTTTTCACATAGTCTTGTTAATAAAGAACAGTATCTTCAACAACCTGAAGCAACTATAAAAACGCTGTTAAAATAAGACATAGGCTAAATACGATCTAGAAAGATCTCAGCTCATTATTTGGAAGAAGGCCTGATTAAAAGTTCTAAGCTAAAAATTCACCTCCTAAATCTTAGTTCCACTTTACTGGATTTTTCTAGGTTTATATTTGGTGTTACTGGAAGGTATCGAGACATCTTGAGGGTTAGGGGATGGTTGTGTCAATGAATCGGACGAAACTTCCCAAGGGGGAGATGAAGCAGAGTTCGTAACTTTCTGAGAGGGAGACTGCGATAAATCAGCACTTGACGCTGTTTCATTATTATCATTAACAGTTTTCATATAATATCTGGATTGTGGGCCTAAAAACGATAAGATGGATGTCTAACTTTTGTTGGTCAGATCTTTCAAATTTTTTTTTTTTTTGAGGCATTCTTGTTCTTTTCAGACGATATTCAATGCGTCTACCATACGAAATTGAATATAACATCTCGGACAAGCTTTTTAGCTCACCTGAGCACAACGTGCTCATGGTGAGCTTTTGTGATCGCCTTTTGTCCGTCGTCCGTGCGTGCGTCCGTCGTCAACAATTTCTTTAAACAACATCTCCTTCTAAACTACTCACTGGATTTTAATAAAACTTCACAGGAATGTTCATTATGGGGCCCTTTACCAAAGTTGTTAAAATTATTTTGATTGGTCAAATATCTAGGTCACAGGAGCTAAAAATAGATTTTAAAAATGAAAATTTTAAAAATATTCTTCTCCGAAACCACAAGGCCTAGCCTTTTGATTTTTGGTATGAAGCATGATCTTATGACTCTCTACCAAGATTGTTCAAATTATGGCCCTGGGGTCAAAATTGACCCCGCCCCAGGAGTCACTTGATTTAACATAGGCTAATATAGGAAAAACTTGAAAAAAATCTTCTTCTCCGAAACCACAAGGCCTAGTCTTTTGATTTTTAGCTCACCTGAGCCAGAGGCTCAAGGTGAGCTATTGTGACCGGTCTTCGTCCGTCGTCCGTCCGTCCGTCGTCCATCCGTCCGTCCGTCCGTCGTCCGTCAACATTTTGCTTCAAACGACATCTCCTCCTTAACCGCTTGGTCAATTTTGATAAAACTTTACAGGGATGTTCCTTGGGTGGTCCCCTTTCAAAGTTGTTCAAAGAATTGAATTCCATTTGGAATTCTGGTTGCCATGGCAACGGAAAGAAAAAACTTAAAATGTCTTCTTCTCCAAAACAACCAACTGAATTTCAAAATGTTTTGGCACAGATGTTCCTTTGGTAAGTGTCTACCAAGATTGTTCAAATTATTTGGATCCGTAAAAAAACATGGCCGCCAGGGGCGGGGCTTATTTGCCTTATATGTATATAGAGAAACCTTTAAACAACATCTCCTCTGAAACCACTGGACAGAATTTGATTCAAATTGGCAGGGATGATCCTTGGGTCAACCTTCACAAAAGTTGCTAAAATAAACTTGATCCATGTAGAACTCTGGTTGCCATGGCAACAAAAAAACAAGAAAAAAAGAAAACTTTAAAAGTCATCTTCTTCAAAACTACTGGCCAGATTTTAAAATAAATTGGTACAGATATTCCTTGGGCCAACCTCTACCAAAGTTGTAAAATTATTCTGATCCGTAAAAAAACATGGCCGCCAGGGGCGGGGCTTATTTGCCTTATATGTACATAGAGAAACCTTTAAACAACATCTCCTCTGAAACCACTGGACAGATTTAGATTAAACTTGGCAGGGATGATCCTTGGGTCAACCTTCACAAAAGCTGCTAAAATAAACTTGATCCATGTAGAACTCTGGTTGCCATGGCAACAAAAAGAAAAAAAATATGAAAACTTTAAAAATCATCTTCTTCAAAACTGCTGGCCAGATTTTAAAATAAATTGGTACAGATGTTCCTTGGGTCAACCTATTTATCTCAGGTGAGCGATTTAGGGCCATCATGGGCCTCTTGTTGGTATGTAGCATGATCTTATGACTCTCTACCAAGATTGTTCAAATTATGACCCTGGGGTCAAAATTGGCCCCGCCCCAGGGGTCACTTGATTTAACATAGGCTAATATAGGAAAAACTTGAAAAAATCTTCTTCTCCGAAACCACAAGGCCTAGCCTTTTGATTTTTAATATGTAGCATGATCTTATGACTCTCTACCAAGATTGTTCAAATTATGGCCCTGGGGTCAAAATTGGCCCCGCCCCAGGGGTCACTTGATTTAACATAGGCTAATATAGGAAAAACTTGAAAAATCTTCTTCTCAGAAACCACAAGGCCTGGGTTTTAGATATTTGGTGTGCAGCATTGTCTAGTAGATCACTACCAAGATTGTTCAAATCATGGCCCTGGGGTCAAATTTGGCCCCGCCCCAGGGGTCACCTGATTTTACATAGGCTAATATAGGAAAAACTTGAAAAAATCTTCTTCTCAGAAACCACAAGGCCTGGAGTTTAGATATTTGGTATGTAGCATGATCTTATGACTCTCTACCAAGATTGTAAAAATTATGACCCTGGGGTCAAAATTGGCCCCGCCCCAGGGGTCACTTGATTTAACAAAGGCTAATATAGGAAAAAAACTTGAAAAATCTTCTTCTCAGAAACCACAAGGCATAGAGTTAAGATATTTGGTGTGTAGCATTGTCTGGTGGATCTCTACCAAGTTTGTTCAAATCATGACCCTGGGGTCAAAATTGGCCCCACCCCAGGGGTCACTTGATTTAACATAGGCTAATATAGGAAAAACTTGAAAAATCTTCCTCTCAGAAACCATAAGGCCTAGGGTTTAGATATTTGGTGTGCAGCACTGTCTAGTAGATCACAACCAAGTTTGTTCAAATCATGGCCCTGGGGTCAAAATTGGCCCCACCCCAGGGGTCACTTGATTTAACATAGACTAATATAGGAGAAACCTGAAAAATCTTCTTCTCAGAAATCACAAAGCCTGGAGTTTAGATATTTGGTATGTGACATGGGCCAATAGACCTCTACCAAGTTTGTTCAAATCATGACCCTGGGGTCAAAATTGGCTCTGCCCCAGGGGTCACTTGATTTTACATAGCCTAATGATTTCAGGTGAGCGATCCAGGGCCATCATGGCCCTCTTGTTTGTAATATTAACCGAGTGTTCCGACTGCGTAATTCTATATGGTTTAATAAGCGTCCAGCTCAGTTGCCTGTATGATATCTTATCTTAATAAGCGTCTGAGAATAAGCGGCTTACTCAGCAAAAAAGCAAAATGAAAATGTGATTCATACTTAATGTATTTCGATAAGAAAAAACAACAATAAAGATTATGATTCAATGCATATTGTACTTAATGTGGTTCAAAGTGAAAGAGACAAATGGCGCACATGAATGTGAGAACAATGGGACATTTTCAATTTTAATGGGACTATGGCGCGGCGCACGGGTTTCCAAGTCACTGGGTATTAGACCACTATCCCCAATTATAGCTCTTGAGGTATAAAAAAAATGTCATTTTTAACTTTGTTTATATTCTAGCATCCACATTTATAAAGCAATCTTAATCAGATGTATACATAGTGATAATAAACTAAGGATTATTATGCCTTGTATGGAAGTTATGGTCCATAATACTAAAGTTGCTTTTAGCGCAGTGGTACTCAGGTTGGCGATATAGAGTCATCATGGCCCTCTAGTTTTACTGTCATAGAAAGTGGAGAGATGGAGTATCATGGAGTGATCAAGTATTCTTGATCAGATGTATACATAATGATAATAAACCAAGGATTATTATGCCTTGTATTGAAGTTATGGTCCATAATACTTAAGGTTGCCTTTAGAGGAGTGGTACTCAGGTGAGCAAAACAGGGCCACCTTGGCCCTCTTGTGTTCAGGTGAGCTTTTAACAACAATAATCAAAGCTGCTGCTTTGAAACTTGATATGCTTATTTACCATCATAAATTGACTCTTTTCTGCTGTAAGAACCATAATTCTTTTTTTATTATTGCAAGAATTATGGCATTTTTACACTAAGAAGCTACCAAATTTGCTGGTTAGGTTTTGAGTTTGGGCCAAGTATGTTTTTTTACTAATGAAAGCTTTAAGCTTTTAAACTTGTTTGCACTTATACAAGATCATACACTATCTCTGAGATGCAAGAACCTTTACTCTTATCTTGCCTTTTGCAAGAATTTTTGCCCTTTATTGGTGAAGTTTT
>CM037794.1:4591200-4640456 GCA_021229015.1 Solen grandis | reverse complement strand
TTGTTTCAGCACTTATTGTAATGTTTTTTAAGGATTTCTCTACTCTTTTTACCACATGGTCTAATCTTGTTAAAATGTTAAATAATTCACTGTCAAAATTTGACTTTAAATTATTAAATAATTCACTGTCTAAATTTGACTTTAAATTATTAAAATATGAAGCTATCTTACTCTCATCTGGTATATACTTTTTAAAGCCGAATATACTCATTTTTATGGAATAAAATTCCAGCTGTTAAACATTACGGATAAAATCCAGCTGCGCGGCACTAAGGAATAATTTCTAAAATACAACTCATTGGTAATCCATGATTATCTATTTTTTGTCCTTTTTCATCACAAACACTTATATTTAATTCAGAAATATTTCCTATAGTTAATTTTTTATACTCTGGATTACTAAAGTTTGTATTAACAATATCTCCAAATGATTTATTTTCAATTGGAACAACTCCTAGGATATTACTAGGAGAACCATTAAAAAAATTGTAAGCACTATTTATTTGTTCAAGGTGAACATATAATTGTTTATAAGGAGCTAAATCTATTGATTGTTCACCATGGCATGGGAGGTTAACAAGAACTGCATTTTCCGAAAAATAACTCTCTTTAAATCCTAACATTTTTCTTAATTCTTTGGTTATTATTAATCCATAGGTTATATCACTATCTGTACTTATTGTTGGGTATGATTGTGCTTTTAAACAAGCAATAACCATTTTTTTCATCAACAGTTAATGTTATTCTGTTGTCAAAATCTTTAAATACATCAACTATTTGTTGAAAATTATAAATACCATCTGAAATTATTTTTTTGGGTGGTGGGGAGAGGTGTGATTGAGTATCAAGCCATTGTCCAATTAAATTATACCAACCTATAGTATAATAAAATCATAAATAAATATTAAAACATTTATAAATTTATATTATAAAACAAGAAATAATAATTTCATCAGATGGAAAAATTTTAATGTAGATTTCCCTAATATATTTGAAAAATATTTATTACCTAATGTTAAATCACAAGAAATAGTAGAAAGGTGGGAAAGTGATTGGATGTTATTTTGGCAGAATCAATTAAACTTTGCTATTTGGTGTTCAACCACAGGTTGTGGAGTTGATTTAAAAAATCATATAGGTAGTGCGGACAAAGTCCGAGGATTAACAGGTTCTTTATTCTTATTCCATATTTATTATCAAACAAGAAGAATATTATTTGAATTATCTATTCCTCTTCCACAAGATAAAAATTGGAATGCTTTTAATAATAGTTATAACAGAGAAGCTTATGAAAGAGTATGTAAAGAGTTTAATGTAGATCCTAATGTAGATTGGAGACAGAAAGAATATACAGATGGTGGTGGTCTTGGATATTTATATACAAAAGATTCAAATGTTTGGAAAAAAACTTATTTTAAGGAAAATTTTCTTTATGTTTTTGATTTATCTGTTTTTAGACTATATAGATTTATTTTTGGACCTGGAGGTCCTGTTAAAGGTAAGTCTTATATAAAAAACATTTCTATTGATTATATCAAACAACCAGATGAATTTAAAAACATATGGACAACTTTTATTCTTGATGAGTCAAAAGGTTTTACAAGAGCAGGAGTTGAAAGAATTAATGAGTCTATAAGAACATATTGTTGGGCTATTCTTAGAGCACAATCTCAAACTAAAACAAGTATTTTAGGAACAGGAAAGGCATTTGATACTCAAAAACAATTTTTAGTTAACATTGAAAATGTTATAACCAGTCCTATAGATTTACATAGTCAAATATCAAAATATGAAAACACATTAAAATATGCAAGAAGTAAAGTTGATTATGTTTATGGAATAGGATTATATATGTCTCCTAGTGATATGGAATTACAAATTGATACAATCCAAGATTATAATAATAAAATTGTAATTGCAGAAGAAGAAAAAATTCAAACACTTGGAATAAATAATGAAATAAATAATCAACTTATTCCTAAAAAGAAAAATGTTGAACTAATTGGAACAAAAACAAGAAAATCTTTACCAGAACCAGAATCTACGGACAAAGTCCGGTTGCATAGCACTACGGGTAAAGTCCGGACTAGTGAACCTTCAACAAAACCTCCAATTGAAACACATGAAGATGATAAAATATCTATTATAATAGGAAGTATTACAGCAGGACTTTTAGCTTATTTATTTACGAATATGTTCTCTAACGAACTTTGTTCGGCTGCGGAGCACTAACAGCTGTATATATCATTCCTACAACTAAAATTAATAAAGCCCATAAATGTTCTCCAAACCATGCAACAACGTTTCCTGTTGTTTTTAATAACCATCCTACAATAGCTCCAATAATTCCAGGTAATGCTTCTGCTGCTTTTCCTGCTAATTTAATTAATAGTTTAGCTTTTTTTGGTTTTGGTTTATCTCCCAATCTCTTAAATTTCCCGGAGTTTAGGTGTTCCACCTCCAGGAATAAAAGTCTCAACAATAACACCAATAATCATTCCAAAAGCGGTTAAAATACTAACAATTGTAATTCCTTGTTCTCTGAATAAAGTTCTTATTCTTTCTGCTAATGTTGTATCTTCATTTAATATTTTTTGTTCTTTTATTCTATTTATTTGAGTTCTTAGTTTACCTTAAAATTTAATCTTGAAGTTCTCTCTATCTCTAATTCTCTTATTCGTTTAGTGATTCTTTCTATTTGGAATTCATCATTATCTTCCTTAGCTCTTTCTAATTTATTTTTTTCATATGCTAAGTCTTTATTTGTTTCATTTAATTTAGCTAATTCATTGAAATATTTTTTTCCATTCATTTTTCTCTTTGTCTTAGGTTCTTGTTCAATAAATGATGTTTCTACTACTTCTTTTACACTAGTTTCAGCATTTTCAGCTGCATCAGCTAAATCATTCATTTCAATATTTTCTGGAAGTATTTTATTTACATTTTTTAATTTTTTTCTATCCTCTACTGATATTGGTTCATAACGTATATTCAACAAGTTTCTAATTGCACCTCTTCCAATTTTACCCTCTAAAGTACTTAACTTTATAAAACTATTACCTTTAGTAAGTTTAACATCATCTTTACCTGGAACATCTAAATATAGTGTATCATCAGTAAATTTAAAGTTTAAATAATCAACATATTCTGATTCTTCTCCATTTTCTTTTAAAAATTTAAAATATTTATCAACCATATCTTTTCTCTCTTCTACTATTAATTTTGTTCCTGTATCAACATCAGGGATGTTATCAATATAAGTATGGAACAGCTGCGTAGCACTACTTTGTCTATCATTATTTATAAGAGGAGTTTCCTCATCATCATAATCATCATAATCATCTTCATCAAACACAGGATTTTCAAAATCATATCCTCCTTCTGCCATTTTAAACATTAAAAATTCCCTCTAAAAAATGTCGGCTTACGGAGATAAATTAAACCCATACAGAAAAATAAGAGAACCTAGAGGTGTGAAAGGTGTTCGTCAAAGTGTTGTAATAACTAATAATCCTTCAACTATTGACCAAAATCAACACTTGTTAGTAAGATTTCCTAATCTAAGCGGTAATGATGTTATTGTTCCTGGAACAGTCAGATTAGCATTTGAAATTGAAATCAAAAGTGATAGTGATGCAAATGCAACAATATATCCAAACATAGGAAGATCAATAATTAAAAAAACAACAATACGAATATCTGGAAATGAAGTGATGTCAATTGATGATAGTGATATATTTCATTGTTATATCGATTTATGGAAATCATCAACTGAACGTGTAAATATGGCTTATCAAGGAATTGGCAAAATAAACATGTTAAAACATAGGGTTGGAGCTGGTAATGCTTCCTCGGACAAAGAAGATGAAGCCATTGCAAAAGCTTATGGAAATAGATTTTGTATCCCCCTAGATTTTGAATTATTAGAAACGCATATGCCTTTTTATCAAGCGGGTCTAGGAGATAGACTCGAATATGAACTTACATTCAATGATTATAAAAGTATTAAAAATTGAATTATCTAGAATAATTAGAAATGATTTAGTGGTAAGATGGTTATTTTATATGATAGAATACTTAGACATAGGAAAATAACAAAAAACAAATCTGATACGCTTTGGAATATTAATCTAAATGTTCCAGCTAGAAGTATGAAAGGTATTCTAATGTTGTTTGAAGATCCAGATAGAACATCAACAGAACATTATTTTAATCCTGAAATAACAAAAGTAGAAATGACAATAGAAGGAGTTCCAAATCAACTATACAGTCAAGGAATGAGAGCTTATCAACAGTGGGATGAGATAAATAAATTCTTTGCTTTGAATTCAAAACGAGATAAAGAAACGAGTATGATTGTAAAAGATTTATATTTAACTGATACAACATTAGAAAAATATCTAACAAACAATTATGCATTATGGTTAGATTTACGTTCAACGGATGATAACTCACTACACGGTTCTGGAAGAAGAATTGAAAATGCTTCAGAAGGTATCACAATACAAATAACGAAAGACGCAGGATCGGATGAGCCAATAAATGTTTATCTGTTTGTTATACAAGATGCGCAAATTAATTTTGAAGATGGTAGATTTAGAGAAATTATGTATTAATGTTTTACAGCTGGACTTTGTTCACAACTGAACTTTATCAATAGAAAAATGGAGTTACCAAAATACCCTCATTGTGCAATTATTTGTGGACAAACAGGATGTGGAAAAACAGAATTTGTTTTAGATCTTTTAGAAAAAGAATATAGGGGTGTATTTAAATATATTATTATACTATGCCCAACCATTCAATGGAATAAAGCATATAAAAATAGAGAATGGATCTCTGATGTTAAAAAACCAAAAACAAAGAATTTAATAATTGTTAATCCTATTGTTAATGGAGTAGAAAAACTACAAGAACTATTAAGAATATTTTTTAAAAAATATGCAGGATATCCTACTCTTTATATTATAGATGATTGTAGTGCTACAAAAGAGTTAACGAAGAAAAGAGATATGCTTTCTGAATTAGCTTTTTCAGGAAGACATGCTGAACAATCTGTTTGGGTTATCTCTCAAAGATATAATTCTGTTTTAAAAGATTTAAGAGAACAAACAAAATGGTTATGTATGTTTTATACTAAAGATAGGGATAGTTTTGAAAACTGTTTAAGAGAAAATGATGTTGTTCCTACATTGGAAGAAAGACAAAGGATAAAAGAAGAATTGAAAAAAAAGAAACATAGTAAATTAATTTTGAAAACTGATCAACCTACTAATTATTGGGTGGTTGATTAATTAGTAATGCTTATATATACCTTAAGGTATACATAATAATGCTTTAATAATGCTTAAGTATGCTTTAATAATGCTTAAGTAATGCTTAATAATGCTTAATAATGCTTATATAATGCTTTAATAATGCTTAAAAAATAAACAACAATGCTAACAACCTTCTATCAAACAACATCGGTGATAACAAATATTGTAGTCTTATCATTAGTTGGATATGGGATATTTAAAATAAAAAAAATTGATATATAAAATGGATGCTGAAGAACTACTTGATCAAAATCAAAATACGGACAAAGTCCGGCTGCGCAGCAATAATGACGAAGAAACAAAACGTGAAAGATTATCGGCTATTGTTGCTGGTGGAGGAAGTAAACAATATCTTGGTAAAGACTTACAAATGTCAGACATTGATACAATGACACCAGAACAAATAAACAAACTATACTGCAGATATGAAGCTAGATTAGGAGCAAGTATGACTAAGACACTGGGAAACTCTTTTATTAATTTATATGTTATGGGTGTATCAAAATATTTTAATGTTGTTAATCCACCGAAACTAATACAAGATTTAGAAGAAGATCCATTTATCAATCATGCTTTAACTAACACTTGTTGTGAATTGTATTATAGATATGGAATGTATCTTGCTCCTTTTACTGCTATGCTAACAACTGCTAGTCATATTGATTTTAATCCCAATAAAGCTATGCATGAAGCTACTCCAGTTGAAAAAAATGACCAATAAAAATGAGTGAAGAAACCCCCGAAGGTTCTACCGAAGTTAAAATAAAAATAAAAAATCCAAAACGAGTATCTGCTGGTAAAAAAGGTGCAGAAGCAAAAAAAATAAAAGCCGAATTAAAAAGAAAAGAAATAGAAGCAATGAAGAAAGAAAACATTCAATTAAAATCTATTACAAAAGAGGACGGACAAAGTCCGGCTGTTAAACACAATGATGAAGTTAAAGAAGTTCAACATATAGATATATACAAAAATTATATACCTTTATGTCTAATTGGAGTTGTTGGATTAGGATTATATATGTATAATTCTAAACAAGTAAACCCCATGCAGAAAGAAATTAAACCACAAGAAAAAGTTGAACCACAAGAAAAAGTTGAATATAATCCATTTGATCTTTAGTGCTCCGCAGCTGAACAAAGTTCATAAATTTGTTTTCTAAAAAATGGCGGATGAAAAACAACTTGTTAATACAGCTTATCATGCAGGAGTAGTTTCTGTTTTAACAATAGGTTATGCAGAAATAATTAAAAAGATATTAAAAAAGCCTGCTCCTAAAGTAGATTTAAATTTTAATGATGTTTCAATGTTAACTCTTGATATTCTTCTAGCTACTTATACAAGAGATATGTTGGTTAAACAAGGTATTATTCCTGCAGATATTATGAAGTAATGCTACGGACAAAGTGCTACGCAGCTGGACAAAGTCCATAGTCCGGCTGTGAAACACTACGCAGCCGGATTTAATCCGTATAAAAATGGCAAGTGCAATAGCAATGATGGTTGGCGGAGCGGTGGTTAATGCTTTTGCATTTACAGGTAGTAATTATTTATTTTCTCATATTGATAAGAAGAAAAGTGATGAAGAGAGAAAAAGACATGATAAAGCAATGGAACAATTACAATCTGCACATGATGAATGGAGTAAAGAAAGAACACAAAGATTAGATTTTTTAAATGAACGATTACAAAAAGAACAACACTCTAAACAAGCTATTGAAGATGATGAATCAATGAAAGAATATTATTATGCAACTGGTGGTGATCATCCGGACTTTGTCCGTAAAGAACCAATATTAAGTGATTATTATACTCCTTCAGAAGATCAAAAAAAAAGAGAATATGTTTTTATAGTAACAGGGATGTTAGCTGTAGGGTTTTTATCATGGAAATTACGTAAAGGGTAAAGTATCTATTCCATTATCCAAAATATATCTCTTGTCATCAAAAGGAGACATACTTATTTTATTAACCTCATTAATATACATATTATGTAAATCAGAATTTAATGTATACATCTTATTTATTTGTTCTGTTTTATTAAATAAACATTTTTTATAATCATTAAACTTTATATCTTTTTTAATTGTTGTTGTCCCTATTCCTTTTAATTTCTTGATTTCCTTTAGTGCTACGCAGCCCTGTAAATCAGTTAAAGTAAAAGAATAAGCTTTACTTCTTAAGAAAACTATCTCATTCATAATTTTTCCATTTAGTTCATCTTTAAATTTTCCAATAACTTTTTTATTTTTTTGTGAATGAAGTGTATGCTCTTTAGGATAGTCAGATGTATCTAGATGGTCATCTTTTATTTTTTCTAAATCTTCATAAATATCTCTACGGACAAAGTCCGGCTGTGAAACATTTGTTGTTATTGATAAGAAGATACTATCCGTATTTTTACAGATTAATGGAAATCCACAATTAAAATCCCCAGTTTCTGTAGATAAATCATATACTATTCTTTTTTCTTTTCCTAACGGTATTATCTTTTTTACTGTAGCAATTTGTTCTTTTTTTGTTATGAATAAATAGAATATATTTGGTTTATCTATTCTTGTATTAATGTTGGCATTATATCCTAGAGATGTTATAAGATAATGTAAACATGAAAATGTAATTTTACTTTTTTGTGAAAAAGAAAATGCAAGACCTTTCTTATATCCATCTCCTTGGTAAAATCCTCTAAAGAAGAATAATCTATAATTATAGTCTTTATTAAGAATTTTATAAGGAATATATTTTTCTTTTTTATCTGTATAAAGTTTTTCAAATTGTATTGCCATTATTTTTATATTTCCTTTAGGGATAACTCTATAAACTGCAGATGATCTCATACAATCTATTATTTTAAAATCTGTTGGATATATTTCTTTACACCATTCTAAACATTTATTTAAAAGATTTAAGTCTTGATTATTTAAACACCAACAATATTTATTTTTGGATAAATTCCACTAGATCCATCTGCTAAAAAGAATCCTTCTATAAAAGCTTTTTTCTCTTCTAGAGTTGTTGGTTCTAATTTCAAAAATTCTTCTTTTAAAGGTGGATTTAATTTTTCTTTATAATTATCGTTAAATAAAAGATTTGTATTTTTATCTTTTATTAAAGAATGATCTTCTTTACATCAACAAATCCTACTGGTGTAACAACTCTAAACATTTCTTTTTCTGTTTCATGTTTAATTACAGTTTTTATTTTAACAAATCCTTTACTTGTCCAAACTTCTAAATTACTTAGTTTACAATAAAATTTACCATTTGAATATTCATATTCATCAGTAATATCTTCTATCTTATCAATATATATTTTGTTTTTATATCTTAGTATTATTGGAGTATCACCTAAAACTGAATCTGAAGCAACAAGTTCATTCTTTTCCCATAGTTTATTAACAACATCATAATAAAATTGATACATTAATAATTTAGAATAGTCTAAAATAGCCTGCCCTAAATAAATAGGTTTATTAAATGTAACAGAAGTAACATTATTTACAATTGCAACAAGGTCATCACTGAATATAACTGAATCTTTAAAATTAGGTTTATTTTATTAAAAATTTATTTTATTAATTTTTAAATTTAAAATCTTTGCAAAAGATATTATTCTATAAACCTTAGTAACTTTTAATCCTAATTTTATATAATCTTTTAATATTGAATGATGAACAATATATTTCTTTTTATCAAATAATGTTAAGAATAGTTTTTCTTCTTTACCTAATGGTTTATCTCCTAATAAATTTAATTGATAATTAGATAATTGTTCTTTATTTATTTTTATCTTTTCAGGAGCTAAAGGATATTTAATTGTTTTCTTTTTACACTCTTCATTATATTCAAGATCGCACTCTATTAAACAACCTCTACCTTCTGGAATATCTTTATAATAATTAGGATTATTTTCCCATTTAAAATCTTTAGTAGGTAATTTCTGAGACATTGCCCAACCATATAAATTATTAGCGTCTAAGTATAATAAGTATTTTTCTTCAAAGAACTTATTTAAATCTCCTCCATTTTTAATTATTTCTAACGCTTCCTCCTTTTCATATTCATCTATAATTCTAAAATCTTCATCATAATTAGGAGTATATTTATTATAAGCTTTTACATGTCTAGGACCTAATACTCCTGAAAATCCTCCTCTAATACCTTTCTCAAACATTTGCAGCATATCTATATCAGTTAATAATTCTAATTCTACCCCTGTATATTTTAAACCACATTGCCATGTTAATCCTGGAGCAGAATAACAATAACAAGGGTCTATATTGTGATGTTTTAAGAAAAAACTTCTAAATTTTTCAAACACATCAGCTAAGATCAAAACATCTGTTTTAAGATATAATTTATGGTAATCTAATAATGTTTTACATTTATAATGAGAGAAAACTTTTTGAGCATGTTGATATTCTTCACCCGTAATTGTTGTTTGAGTTAATGTAGAATAAAATTCTTTAATATCTGGTAATTGTGTTTCATTTAATTTTTCTATGGAATCTACATATTCATATGGATAGAATCCTTTTTGTTTTAATAAATCCACTTTAAATGTTTCACAGCTGGAACTTTGTTCCATTGATGTTTCACAGCTGGAACTTTGTTCCATTGAGAATTCTTTTTCTAAAATAGGAAATTCATCTATTGATTTAGCTATATCTGATAACCCTTTACTCATAAATCTATAAGAATCTAAGAATCTTAATTTTTTATAATATGATCCATAATCTATAGAAATATATTCTTCTGAACTTTTTGAAAGAAGTTTTACTTTATTATATTTATCTTCATATTTCATAAGTTCTTCAATTAAAAAGTGGAAATCATAATTAGAACCATTATGAAAGAATACAGGTATTAATTTTGTTACTTAACCCACTTTTGTATTACATGATTGACATGCTGCTCCTCTATATTCCCCCGAAAGATGATTATGTTCTCTTACTTTATCATCACAACATTCAAATCCTTTTTCACAAATATAACATTCAGTTGCTTCTTGAAATTCGTCTTCTTCATACTTATTTAATATTGTTTTTTTCTGTTGTGATTTATATATTCCTGGATAATCTGACTGAAATATATTCCATAACTATTTACTTCTTGTTTAAATATTTTATTTGTGTAAGATTCTTTAGGATTTGGTTGAGTAGTAGATAATGGAATATTATTTGATTCAAAATCACAATATATAACAAATGGTAATTTATTTTTAAAATGGTAATTTTTAAATTTAAGAATATTTTTTCCTGGTTTAGGCATTACGGCTTTACAATGTTCATTATCATAACATATTTCTTTATGATTAATTAGCGTTTCTTCTCTTCGAAATCCTTGTAAACAATTTCTACATGTAAATGATTTATGCTTATTCTTATCATACTTGAAACTATCTAATTTTTTAATTAAACAATAATGGGTATTTTCATTACTTTCAATGTATAAGAGATCAACTACATT
This sequence comes from Solen grandis, assembly GCA_021229015.1. Taxonomy (NCBI): domain Eukaryota; kingdom Metazoa; phylum Mollusca; class Bivalvia; order Adapedonta; family Solenidae; genus Solen; species Solen grandis. The sequence goes on along the minus strand of CM037794.1, from coordinate 4,629,673 downwards.
TTCGGAACTTTGTTCCAGCTGTGAAACATTGTTTGAAACATAAATGAAATAAAGATATTGTTTATACATTTTACACAGTATTTATTATAAACAAGAGGGCCATAATGGCCCTGAATCGCTCACCTGATTTATATTGCCTTCATTGCCTTTTTAAAACTGTCATACTGAATACAAAATCCATGCAGAAGTACAGCAAAATAATCGTAACTGCACACAAAAACTGTACCTGTGGTCAAAATATTCTTGGTCATAGCTATAAAATAAGGTGACACCTTGGGCAGGACCAATTTATACCCAAGATCCATGATTTGAAAACTTGGTTCAGGTCCACAAGGACATGTTACATACCAAATATCTAAAGCCATGATCTTGTTGTTTCTGACAAGATCTTTAAAGACCCTCCTATATAAGCCCCATGTAAAATCAAGTAACCCCTTGGGAAGGGCCAATTTTGACCCCAAGGCCATGATTTGAGCCTTGTGGTTTCTAACAAGAAGATTTTTCTTAATTTTCCCATATATACTTATGCAAAATAAAAAGACCCCAGGTGCGGAGCAAATTTTGATTCCTGGGCCATGATTTGAACAAACTTGGTAGAGGTCCACTAGAAAATGCTACACACCAAATATCTAAACTCCCGGCCTTGTGGTTTCTGACAAGAAGATTTTCTAGATTTTCCTATATAAGCCTATGTAAAATAAAGTGACCCCTGGGGTGTGGCCAATTTTGACCCTAGCCGGTCATGATTTGTATAATCGTGGTAGAGGTTCATAAGACAATGCCACACACCAAATATCTAAGCTCTAGGCCTTGTGGTTTTGGGAAAGAAGATTTTTCAAGATTTCATTTTAAAAATCTTTTTTTAGCTCCTGGTTTCAGAGATGTCGTTTATAGAAAATTGTTGACGCCAGACACATGCAAGCACGGACAACGAACGCCATACAAAAGGCAAGCACAAATAGCTCACCATGAGCATGTTGTCCTCAGGTGAGCTAAAAAGTAATAATTCTTGGTCAAGTTTTTATCTAGTTGTTATTATTATTAATATCATTGTTTTAGGTCATTTTTTGTATATATGAACTAGTTAAAAATATACAATCCATGATTTAATTATTATAACATTTTCCTGGCAAATTTTATTAAAGAGTGTAAGAAATCATTATAAGGCCAAGGCATATGTAAGAGATATCTATTGCATTCCACTATATTTGTGTATCCTTATTTGTAGTTATGGCTAGAGTGATTGCAACAACACACCAACCTCAGAGCAGAGAAGCAGTGTGTTAGTAACAGTTTTGCAGCATTAATATATTGCCAGAAAAATGTCCTGGGACATGGCGAACTGAAGATTTGTATATTTTAATAAATGGCAACAAAATATACACAAATATTGACCTTTCTACCCATTCCTTAGTATCAGAACTGCCAGTGCATTATGGCCATTATGAACATACTTGTGTATGAAACATATACACGTTTAGGTCATTCTGTAAGGTCAGATGGCCCTTATTTGACATTTTCCGAATCCCTAGAAAAAATCAGTGAACTTAGTCGATTGACAGTTTCATGTTATACAATAGCCATCATAAAAAGGGAAAACATGTTTTATGTATTTGACCCACATTCAAGGGATTCCAGTGGCATGCTTTGTCCAGATGGGGCAGTAGCTTTGACGGCACATTGAAGTGTGATGCAGGACCTGAACACATTTGTTTGGGGCCTGTCTAGAAGTCTACATACAGACCAATCTACCCACTCTGTCATCATTGGTCTGTGTCGACAATTACTCATAGTCAAACTACTCCTCTGACTTTGAGGGCTTTAGTGAAGTTGAAGTGAAGAAGAATACCTCAGTCTGACAAAACACACAAGAAATATGGTAGCCAGTGACAATGCAAGCAGCAATCCGTGAGAAGGGTGCAGTCCCAGATGGAATTGGGATCCAGGGGATTTCCCTCGCAAAATTCTTTAATTTAAAGCTGTGAAATAGTGCATTCTTGTGATTTTTTGGGGAATGTGTGTGTCTACATTTATGAATGATCGGGGGAATTTTAGATGGGGCACATGCCAGGTGTGCCCCCCCCCACCCCACCCCTAAATCCGCCAGTGAGTCTTGCCCCAAGTATGATAACCAAGTACTGTCGAATGATTCCTGACAGTAAAGTTTGAATGTAGATTTCAAGAATTGTTGGCACATGCTTTCAAGTGTTGTTTAAAACTGTGTGTATATATCAACAGATTGCATCAAAGATTTAATACATTTTTTTTTTGAAGAGTTATATGTTGATTGCTATATCTGCTAAATTACAAACCAAACTGTGAAGGCCAAAATAATAATTGGGCTAATAAAAATTAATGGTTTCCGGGTGCGTATTTTGTTAAAAATCAAAGCAGAATACCAGAACAAGCAGCCAAATGCTGATCACAAAGGAGCAAATCATATTGAACTTCGAGCCCCGTGTTTCTGAGCACATAAAAGACATTTTTAAAATATATAAAATTTGTCATACAAAAAATACAGCTCTAAAGTAGTCACATACTACCAAATCTTCCTATCAAAACTACTATTACCTGGTTGAATCAAGTACTGGTGTGTCTAAATCTGCTGCAGGAGTAGGATAAGATAGTTTATCTGCCTCACAAGCCCTCCGTTTCCAGGTACAAGGTTATGATGTGCAGCTTGTTTTTTTATAGTCCTGCATATAATCAAGGAGTTCAAAAAGGACTGCCACCTCATTGTCTGCAATAACCATCTATCCTGAAATGAAATAATTAACCCAGTTCAGCTTTGTCATTCGTCCTTGGCTTAATATTTGCCTTCAAAGATAGTCTAAAAATGTAAACAGTTTACCATAAAGGAATGTGGAACTGGGAGTAGATTTTATACAAACAACTTAAATAAATTCATCAGTAGATCAATATGTTTGGCACTATACTTATTACTACTAACAAGTTATGATATCAGTCTCAATGCTGTTTTTCTTTCTAAAATAACTATATGTCAGGATAATCGAACTAAAAACTACAAACTATTTAACCCTTTCCCTCATATATACTCATTTTGACGCCCTCAATAGGTATCACATAAAGCCTGATCTGCAGAAAAACACAGTTAAACCTTACCAAATTTAATTACAAAATCCTCATTTCCAGGCAACTGAGGAGCATAGGTCTTTTCATGGTGTCCTCTATGAGGGAAAGGGTTAAATAATTATACTAACAAAGAGATAAGTGTGTCTAATAAATAATGATGATTCAGCATATGGATGGTATGTTCTCTGTTGTTATAATTTACACATTTAAAGGAAATATTATAAAGCTTTGAATATGCCAGGAATAGTTTAATAAACATGTAAGGTGCCGAGAACCACCTAGATTTATGGGACAGAATTCGTTAAAATATCGTTAAAAAGAAAGAAAATTGCTGGCCATCAGGTCATCATGATGAACACAGGCTATATAGTCCAGTCAAATTAAGTTTTGACCCTGAACAAATTGCAAAAGAAACTAAACTACGATAGAATAATAGATTAATGTACCCTGAACAACATATCAAAAGTCTAGAAAAATCTAACAATGGGAAACTTATGAAAAAAGTCTTTTAATCCGGTCCTAATGCGAAGTTCAATTAAGGCCGCCAATGCTCCACCATACTTTGTATTTTATGACACGTCACATTTATTCTGTGTGACGTGACAGCGCGGCCGTGTATTGAAAATCTTTCGAAAAATGTCTGATTCAGTATTAGAACAGTATTTTTGGAAGATTTTAGGACCAACAAGATCAAGAATATTCAGGTTAGTATATTGAGAGCAATTCTACATATTAACATAGCCAACTATATCATATTATTATTGTGCGCAACTTTAATTTCCACCGGCCATGTAGCATGTGAAACTATGGTGTGGGTGGGGTAATCTAGTCACGAACTCTGTATTTTGCGACGATCTGTGGAAATTTTGAGAATCAAACTATATACAAGTGGCATTTTTTCAAAGAAATCGACGTTGTTACTTAATTTCTGAGCATAATTTTGTTTAACATTGACTTTGTGTCGGTGAGGTATTGCTTCGAGATTTTGTCATTTATTTAAACTACGGAAGCTCATCTTGGCCATAATTATAAAGTCAAAATTTCGCGAAATGACGTGTATACGCCATTTACTCATTTAACCTATAGATTTATGGTTTTGTTTCTTCTTTTGGATTATGTGTTTATCATCATATGATAGTACACAGTTATTCAATAACAATGCACTTACATTTTTGGTTTAAACAGTATTTGACCTTTTCTTTCTCTGTTCTTAATGTTAACCCTTGTAACAGTATTATTCATTCATGGTTTTCAGATCAGAGAGATGGAGGACTGTTGCGCCCTTTGCAATAACAGACTTGACGATGGCAATCAAACAGTAAAGTTGAGAAAAAAAGGTCATGGTATCAACTCTGCCAGTGCTGCCCGATGTGACAACATTACTACGATACCTGGTCAAGAGGTTCACGTAAAATGTAGAAAAGACTACTGCAATCCTAATGTAATCAAGCGCGATGGCACTGTTTCGTCACCCCCAGAAAAGACCTTTAAATTGCCTAAACTTCGTTCAGAGACAGAAACATTTACATTTAAGAACAATTGTTTATTCTGTGGCCAGTATGCCAAATATGAAGGGAGCAAACGTGGATTTGACGTATATCCTGTTGTCACTCTACAGTTTGAAAAAAGCATTAGGGAAGTTTGTAGAGAGAGAAAGGATGAATGGGCTATGGCAGTTCTTCAGAGGCTTGGAACAGTATCAGATCTACCGGCTGCTGACATTGTACCATCAGAAATGCAACGTAAATTTCAGGTACATTTTTTATATCTTTGAGGTATTTCTGAAACCTTGAATTAAATATTTTGTCATTTGTCCACCAACTTATTTTTGTATAATACATCTTTTAAATGCTTTTGATACTATCATTGTATGTATGTATGTTCATATTTCTTTACCATTCTTAGTATATTTTGCTGTACTCTCTCTCTTCAATGTATCTTCAGAACACTGAAGAACCTCCCAGCAGCGTATTCTCCAACAGGAAATAAGAAACCTCGAGGAAGACCATCTGATTCACAGCTGGAAGAAAGCTTTACATATGTTGCAAAATACCTTGAAGATAACCAGGATGAGCAGCTGACCGTTGGTGATCTCGTTCATAAGATGAGAGAGAACTATGGTGACAATGCTTATACAAATAGATACATGAAACAAAAGCTTAAAGAACATTTTGGTGATTCAGTTATTATCTCAGAAATATGTGGAAAGGCAGATGTAGTTACTTTACATAGAACAGCAAAGTCTATACTAAGGGAGTTTTTTCAGAGACAGGATAGTGAAGACAGCGAGTCTAAACGCATTGACACGATTAAAACTGTTGGTAAACTAATTAAAAGTGATATTTGTTCCATTGAACCAACCTTTAAATCTGTGTACCCATCACCATCAGAGGTCTCGTCTCTTCAGCAAAACCTTAATTTTGTACCTGATAGTCTAAGAATATTCTTACACGAGATACTTACTCACAAGAATTCTAATGTTAAAGTAGCAGCAATTGGACAGGCAATACTTCAAGCAACAAGACCACGCTCTATATTAGCTCCTCTCCAAATAGGTCTAGGCATTCAACTTCATCACCAGTTTGCATCTAGGTTCTTGATAGAAACTTTAAATAGTTTGGGATTTTGTTCCTCTTACAGTGAAATTCAAAAATTCGAATCCAGTGCCGCAGTGTCCGGTGGAAATACAATACCCAATGTTAAACCTAGTAGCTTTATACACTATGTGGCAGATAACGTTGATCATAATGTAAGAACGTTAGATGGCCATGGAACTTTTCATGGGATGGGTATCATAGCATGTGTAACACCAAGTACATCTAGTAATCACGCTGTAAAGCGTTTAACAGTAACCAAAGATGATATTCTTGCAGCAGGAAAAATCAACATATCTTACTACACACAAACTGATACCAACAATATTCCAGCACGGTTTGAGGAGTTACGTGAACTTAGGAAAGTCGATTCTACAAGACATCTAGATTCACTTATTCAATTAACGTGGTCCGTTCGTCCGTTCAGACCAGGGTGGTCAGGTATAATGCAACTTATGCAGCATGGCGAATATCCAGGAAAATCGTCAGTTGTATTTTTACCTATGATAGACTTGCCTCCTAATGACATGTCGTGTATATACTCCACGTTAAAATTTATCAGTGACCATGCCTCTAAACACGGTGTAACTCCTGTTGTCACTTTTGACCAACCCCTGTATTGGAAAGCATTGGCTATTACACCCAGAGAACCAAATGGTAGTGACATTCAGAAAGTGGTTCTTAGGTTAGGTGGCTTTCACACAATCATGAGTTTCTTAGGTAGCATTGGTTACCTAATGCAGGAGTCCGGTCTAAGTCAAGTGTTAGAGACTGCGTATGCTCCTAATGCTGTCACCCATATGATGAGTGGTAAAGCTGTTGCAAGGGCAATAAGGGGTCATTCGTTGGTAGATAGAGCGCTTTCTGTAATTCTTACGAAAGAGATTTTTGGTGTGAGATTACCAGAAGCAAATGAAAATGACACACTCGAAGGTGATCGAAATAATGAACACGATAGCAGTGAAACTAGTGATACAGGCAGAATCTCACAAATTACCGTCATGACTTCAGATAGTGAGCGTATCAGAAAGTTAGGAGATGTATTTGATGCCTTCACTTCAGGACAAATGAATGTTTCAGACGTGAATGACCTAGATTTGTTACATGAGATGCAAGAGAAATTCACATCTGGTATAGAAGGTCTTAGGCAATTTAGAACCGGAGCCCTTTGGATTCAGTACACAGAAATGGTTCAAATAATGCAGCTATTCATAAAAGCTGAGCGTACTGGTGACTGGGATTTACATTTGTACTCTCTTTCATGCATGTTACCATATTTCGCTGCATCTGGACACAGTCTTTACCTGAAGTCTGTTTATGTATATCTGCAGTTTATGAGCAACTTGGAAACATTAAACAGACGTGTTTACGAACTCTTCAAATCTGGACACCACGTAATACGTAGAAGCGATAGGTTTTGGGCCGGATTATCTCCAGACTTGGTCATTGAGCAGGTTCTGATGAGAACCATTAAAACAAATGGTGGTTTGACTAGGGGAAAGGGTATTGGGGAGTACCAGAGAGCTCAGTGGTTATTGTCGTTGCCAACTTGTGCAGAAATGAATACAGCCGTTCAGGAACTGTGTGGGACTTCGTACCATACAAGTGAGCAACACAAAGAATTTGGAAGAAGTAGGAAAGCGAGAGATTCAAAGGATAGTTTTATTATAACCAACTTTCTCACCGAAAGAACGCCGTTTAGAAAGGACAATATACTTAGAAATATAGATACTGGAGTTGCTGCTGAGAAACAAGTCAACGTTGATGACGCAAAGATGATAGGCCAGTCTACTGTCGAGCAAATGGTAGGGGAAACCATCATAGATTTCTCTTTTAAAAAATCAGAACGAGCTGTAGTTCTAAACAACAAAAATGCTGTTAAAATCGGTGGTGAGTCTATTCAAGTAGACCCCCAGCTTCTCTTTCAACGACTTACAACTGCTGTCCATAGAACTGAATACAACATCTCTGATACTTTCACATACGAATTGTGTAGCATACCATCGGCACTTTTTGATCCATCTGGCCTCCCAAGACAAGCACAGAAGTCGACTTTATCAGATGCCATTTGGTCTTTAGGTGATTGTGGAGTACCTGTTGCTGAATTAGAAACTCTCAATGTTCAACATGTCTTAGATGGTGGTTCTTTGCTGCATAGAATACCATGGCAACAGGGAAAGACATACGGTGAAATATGCAATACTTATGTTGAGTATATAAACAGAAGATATATGGACCCGGTGATTGTTTTTGATGGATACTGCTCGGGGCCCTCTACAAAAGATGTTGCACATATACGTAGATGCCATGGTATAATTGGCACCAATGTTAATTTCACGGAATCGACGCCATTCAAGGGAAATAAAGAAGTGTTTTTATCAAACAGTGAAAATAAGCAGACTTTTATTGCTATGCTTGGTGATATTCTCGCGAGGAAAGGCTTTGGTGTATTTCATGCTGATGAAGATGCCGATCGCTTGATAGTACAGAAAACCGTTGCCTGTTCTGAAACCCGTGATGTAATGCTAATTGGTGAGGATACAGATTTGCTGGTTCTTCTCTTGTACCATGTTAACCTGGATAGCTTTAAAGTATACTTTAAATCAGAGGGTCGCAAAGGTTCAGCAAAAGTTGTGAAGTTGTGGGATATACATAAAACAAAGTTGGTAGCAGGATTAAATGTTTGTCGTTTACTGCCTTTTATACACGCGCTTACAGGTTGTGACACGACATCGCGAATGTTTGGGATAGGCAAGGCAGCTGGGCTAAAAAAGCTATCGGACACTCAGTGAAGTGTTTTATCAGAATAGTTCACACATTGAAATTGAAAGTGCTGGGGAAAATGCTATTGTTTCTCTTTATGGTGGTGTTGAATGTGAAGGATTAAACATTTTACGGTTTAGGAAATTTGCAAGTAAAGTTACTACAAGTGCCACATCTGTGCAAGTACATAGTCTTCCACCAACTGCAGCTGCGGCAAAATTTCATAGCTGGAGAGTTTATTACCAGGTTCAGTACTGGGTTGCTTCGGATAATCCAATTCAGCCTGTGGATTGGGGATGGACAGAAACCGATGGGAAGTTAATGCCAGTCAAAACAGACATGCCACCAGCACCTGATTCCCTGCTGAAAATCGGCACATGTAACTGTAAAATGAACTGCGATACAAGGAGGTGTTTATGTAGAAAACATGGGCTTGAATGCTCCATTAGTTGTGGGGAATGTAAAGGGGTTAGTTGCTCTAATGTCTCTGAACTTACAGAGGCAGACATCAGTAATGAAATGAACGAAGATTTATGAGAAATATTAAATATATAAATTGTCTACCTCTGTAAAGTACATGTGTAGCATCACTATTACAAACATCATCATTAATTTCACTATCAATAACAAAATCTTAACCATTTATATTGTCATTTGACATCATCAACATCATCAATATCACCACTATCATTTGCATTAACATTGTAGGTTAATTGTGTACGTAGTCATTGCACACGCATTTCGTGTGTGTGTGTGTTTTTTTTTGTGTTTTTTTGTTTTGTATTGTACCTGCTTTGATATAATATTTGTATGAATGAGCAATTTATTCTGAATACAATCACCCTAAACAGTGTTGGTGGTATTATTTGAAAATAAAAACAAAGTACATTTGTATTTAAGTTTGCTCTATTATTAAAGCTGTAGCATAGATTGTAAATTTTAGCATAACATTTTTGATTGCTGTTTGTGTGCTCTTAATTTCATGTATCAATGATTTGTAAAGAACGCAAAAGTTGAATTGGCTTTAAAGCTACTTAAAATAGTAAAAACTGAAAACTCATGAATAGGAGTTTATTAGCTGAAATAGATATTATAAGTAAGGACCCAGTGAGTTAATATCTTTTTTTTTTTGTTAAACTTCATGTTTTCATCTTGATATCTACCAGCTTAACAAATTCTATAAAAACTACTGCCGTCATAACAGATAAGATATATGATATACTGTTTCTGATTCTGAATAAAGTATGTTTAACAATGCATTATCTACCTTTGTACAGAAAGGTTATTTTTTATACAAATTATAATTGTAACTGAAACACTGTCTGAAAGCAAATCTGGTGGGTGGGGTATTGTTCATTTTTCATGATTTTTGTCAATTTTTGACGATAAAATGTTAATGCAGATAGGCATGCATAGCTATTTACTTGAAAACCATGGGTTATAAGCTGTTTTGATGAAAATTTTGATGAATGTATGTTATTAAATGTAACAACCACCTACAATGCATCCTCGTTATTTTCACTGTTGGCAAAATTTTGTTTTGATAGGTATGTACAAAACGTGTTGAAAAAAATAGGTTTCCCGTGCTTAGATTTTTCTAGACTTTTTTCTCCACATCCTTCAGATAACAAACTAAATGGAAATGTTTGTGTTGTTTCTTTTGCAATTTGTTCAGGGTCGACCCTATTTTTGCCCTAGATTGACTGGACTAATATGGTGAACCAACTAGTGTTCTCTTTTGTTGTAATTAACATATTTTAAGGTAATATTAACTATGTCCAGAATAGTTTAATAAACCTGTTATAGGTGCCGAGAAGTACAGCAGCAACAGGAGAGAGACAGTGTACGTGGGACAAGACATCTTGCTGCCCTGTAGCTCCAGTGGCTACTCACCGCCATTGAGGACGTTCAATCCGTCGGTGGATCCAACAGGAAACAACAGATTCACCAGGAAACCCAACGAGTTGGAGATCTCCAATACACAGATGACAGACAGGTAGGGGAGAATAAAATTGTTCTTGGATTCTTAAAATCAGCTCGGTGGTTTTCTGGAAAGTATCAGAGTGATCCTCGGAAAACTTCGAGCAAATACATCAATATGTTTGGAAAAGTTTCATTAGTATACTAAACACACTATTGCACATGAGTAATTATTCTGTACATATAAATAGACATATTTGGTTTCTAAGAAGATGATCAAAAACCTAACTGACTAGTGCATCTGTTGACATTGATTTACCTGTAATAGATCTACTATGGAACTCCTCTGTTTGGGGTTTCCCCATGCTCAGGTCGCATGCAGGGGTACAAACAAAACATCAGCCATGTTTGTAGCGCAGTTTATTTTTGAATGATTTCCGATCGTAATTATGACGCTATTATGTTGATCTTTGGGAGCTTACAACTGAGGTCAGTATTGAGGTCGATCCAGACGAGCTTATCGAGTATAGGGACGAAGTGCTAGTTGACAAGTTGACCGTGGACAATAGTGTAAAACTAACTAATCCCTAGCTTCTTACCAAGTTTGCCAGACCTTTCTATAATTCCACAATTGTTATAACTATCAAGTGTCATTTACCAGTAAATACAATCACTTGGCACTAAGGGAGTACCACAAGCTGGAAGGTTACAGCATGTTTAAGGACGCTATGTGATAAATGTCAAGTCAATAACACTAGTTGGTTAAACATAAAGCCTGTTCGCTTTCTGAACTTTATTATTGCCATTTTATTGGAAACTCTACTTTGAAAATTATCTCTTTAACTCAAGTACAAACCCAAAAAACGAAAATATCGAGAAACAAAAAGCGAAACATTGTTTGTATTTATTTTTTCATTTGTTCTGAAGAAAATGAACTACAGTTTCACATAATAATAGTCACATCATCTCAGAGAAGTTAAAATACTACCTTCAAGAGCAATTATACTCAGGTGAGCAAAATAGGGCCATCTTGGTCCTCTTGTTTTTAATATATTTGATATATTATAGGAGCCACATTTGTGTCCTCACACAATGTAACTTGAATTACATAAAAATTGATACCACAAATGGTGAATGAGTTAATTCAACACCCAGATACTTTATTCAAGCTGAAGGAAGAAGATGGATTGAATTTAAATTCCACCCAGGATGCAAAAATGGTTGTTAAGTAATGTAAACGAACATAACTGTTTAATTTTATCATTTATAAACATAAAACTCATTGTGAGGAATTATGGAACCAACAGCCTGTCTAATAAAGATTATTGATTTGCATTAGTTTTTTCTTTTACCATTTTATTTTCCTCCTCAAAGAAGCAAAAGGGATTCTTGGAATACTTGTCGTAAAAAAGTGAATTCTATCATGAATTTGAAAGAACCATGCCTGTTTCATTCTGAAAACTTTAGGGGGGCCTCCGTGGCCGAAAGGGTAAAGTTGTGATTTTAACACTTACTCAGCCCTTCACTGCGTGGGTTCGAATCCTGGCAGGGTCATTCAGATTTTCATGTGAGGAAGCCTTCCAGCTGGCTTGCGGTAGGCTGTGGTTCTACCTGGATGCCTCTGTGCATTTGGGGTCTTCCTCCACCTGTAATTAGCTGAATGTCACTATATGACTGAAATACTGTCAAGCGATGGTAAACTCAAATAGTCTAGTCTAGTCTGAAAACTTTGAACACATTCAAAGTGTAAACTCAAAGTTACATTTAAGGTCCAGTGTACTGTGTATTGTTCATGTTGCAGTAACTTCTGCTTTATTGTAAGGGTTTTTTTTATGTAAGGTAGCATTACAGTTCAATGGCTTGCAGTATGTTGGTGGTCATACTGATATGTTTCTTTGCACTAGTGGTCCACCTCCAACTGTAATTAGCGGATGGCTGCTATATGGCATATGTTGTCACAGGCACGATATACTCCGAACATACACACTAATACTCTGGTTTAACTAATAGGGTTATTTATCACTTAAAATGATGTTTGTTTTCTGGGTTTAATGTCCCACCAACAGTATTAACGTCATTTGGAGACTATGTCTACTTTATACAACAGAACCTGTATTAGCGGCCACCTGTACTAAGCAGTCAACCTGTATTTAGCGGTCAATTTAAATATTACTAAACCGTAGCATTTTGTTATATATTTAAACTTCATTAAGCAGTCACCTCTCTTAAGCGGCTGTTTTCTCTTGTTCCCTTGACTGAAAGCTTAAAACAGGGTTGACTGTATAAAGTGCTGCTATACTGCTACTTCTAGCTGGCTTGCAGTAGGTCGGGGGTTCTACCCTGGTTGTACGTAGGTCTTCCTCTGTAATTAGCTGAATGTTGCTAATATGACTGAAATACTTTCAAAGTGACGGTAAACATCAACAAACACACCGTAATATCATTATGTTGACATGTTGCATGATACCCCACCCAGTCACATTGTCCTTCCTGACACTGGGACAACCAGTCTACCCTGTATATGCTTAGCGCCAGCAGGAAGTTACCAGTACCATTTTTTGTGACTTTGGTATGTCGCAATCGCGGATCAACCCATGACCTCCCAGTTCCAAGGAGGACAAGAGGACACTCTAACCCCTCTGCACCAGTGACGGTGACAAAATAATGACAGCCTCTTCCTAACCTCTTGAAGTTGGCCAGTCTTGCAATCACCTGTCCTGTAAACACCGCAGGCTGTGAGAGGGGATTTTCAGTGCAAAATCTAACTCTTATGTAGCACTGAGAAACAGGCTCAACCCTGACACTCAAGACCAAACCATGAGAATCAGAATAAATGGCAAGAAAGAGGACTTCCCATTTGAAAAAGCTTTGGAGACATGGAAAGCAGCAGAACCTAGGAAATTGTTTAACTGACTGTTTAACTGACTGCAATTGTGAAACATATTTTAATGTTATATTTTCAAAGCAAAAAAGAATAGGCATGAAAAAATAAAATGAAATTGAAAGTGTCTTTAATGTCCTTTAACTAATTTTACTATAAAAAAAATGTCCGAAGTTTTTTTTGTAATTTACGACAAATGACCTAAAAAGAAATGACCATTAAGACAACTGTCCTAAGGAAAGTGGGTTCAATCTGAATCTCTGAAGTGCCATAACTCGGACACTGTACGGAATATTTGAATGAAATAAAGTGCATTGTTTATCTTTTAAATAGACCTTTGTAATGATGTATGACATTTATACTTTTATTGTTGGTGAAAAATTGACCTTACCTCATTATAATTATAAAAAGCTTCATTCAGTTTACCTTTATGTTCACCATACAAGTGACAGACTTATTTTGAGTTCAATAGTGACAATGAAGACATTAAAATTTAATTGGGAATATATTGATGCATCTGGTAGTATATTAAATTATTTTTTAAATCTAAAGGTGAGAATGTAGTCTTGTCTTCTTATGGTGAACTTGATAATCTAGGAAAAGTCCAGTAGCACATACTATCAAAAGAGACTACTAGAGGCAGAAATAAACCCATGCCAAGTCAAGACAAAACAAGGCAGTCCAAAGGACAGCTATATCCCCCGCCGCTGGCCAAATATTAGAATTTGTTTGGTCATAGGATTATGTTCACCTTAACCTGGCATGGTTGTAGCAGACATAGAAGATCAGTTTAAGACAATTTAACTTTCCGGAGTTATGTATGAATCTCAGAATTCGGAGGCACATATATTAAAAGTTTACTGACAAGTTTTACATGGGAAACAGTACAAAAAGTGAACATCAATGAAGTATAGGATGTGTTAGGTAACCACAAAATACATGTGTAACTCAATTAAAAACTTTATGTATCATGACATAATTTGTATGATTGTGAACATGACACAAGATATCGAGATGACATGAAAAAGTGGAGGCTTAAACATTTGACCTTCAAGGATGACCTTGACCTTGAGCCAGCGTGACCGCCTCATGCCTTCTGCACATCAGCTCAATGAGGTTAACATTTTAGCTGAGTTTGAAGAAAATGTGTCCAAGCGTTAATGAGATATGGAGCGGACACAAAAATAACATTTGACCTTCAAGGATGACCTTGACCTTGAGCCAGCGTGACCGCCTCATGCCTTCTGCACATCAGCTCAATGAGGTTAACATTTTAGCCGAGTTTGAAGAAAATGTGTCCAAGCGTTCATGAGATATGGAGCGGACACGAAAATAACATTTGACCTGCAAGTATGACCTTGACCTTGAGCCAGCGTGACCGCCTCATGCTTCCTGCACATCAGCTCAATGAGGTTAACATTTTAGCCGAGTTTGAAGAAAATGTGTAAAAGCGTTCATGAGATATGGAGCGGACACGAAAATAACATTTGACCTTCAAGTATGACCTTGACCTTGAGCCAGCATGACCGCCTCATGCCTTCTGCACATCAGCTCAATGAGGTTAACATTTTAGCCGAGTTTGAAGAAAATGTGTCCAAGCGTTCATGAGATATGGAGGGACACGAAAATAACATTTGACCTTCAAGTATTTTGAAGAAAATGTGTCCAAGCGTTCATGAGATATGGAGCGGACACGAAAATGTTTCGGACACACTGACGGACTGACGGACGGACGGACTGACGGACGGACGAAGGGCATTCCTATAACCCCCCTCCCGCTTCGCGGCGGGGGATTAATAATCTGTGCATGCATCGAGGCTTTTCCTTTTAAATATAAGAGGCATCATTTTTAAGCAAAAGTTTATGAGGCGTTGCCTAATTAATGGAACAATTTAACCTAACTGTGAGTCACTTATGGGACGAACAGTAAGTAGGGTGAACTATAAAGCAGACGACATGACATTAATGATGCCAAGATGATCTGATAAGGATTACATAACAGTCAAGGATTGACAGTAAAGACTTGGTATGCTTAAAAGTAATCAAAGTCAACAATCAGAAAACACAAAACACACTTCATGCATTCTCAAACGCTACAAATGCAACGGGTCGCGAAAACATATGACATAAAAAATAATGATGCGTTATTTATGTCATTTGTCTCAGTAAAGCAATAAAATAATTGTTTAAACAAGCAATCATAAAATAAACACCATGCATCAGTGTAATATTCTGAAAAAGAAAGAAAAAAATAATTACCGTTAAATTTCTGTTCAATCTAATCGGTGACTGTGTGCTTTTTGCCAAGAACGATATAATCAGCTGATGTCTGACAAAATTCACGAAGCAGTACCTAGATGTAGCTTCGTGGAAATACTAATAAAATATCAAATCTAACAATTATATTTCTAGATATATATAATTAATACCCAAATCCCAGAGGGGGACATGCCTCTTTTCCCATGGGGTGGGGACATGCCCCTTTTCGCACCTAACTTTTTGCATGTTTTAGGGATAATAGGTCTGGACCACCGGCCCCCCCCCCCTGGATCCGCGCATGGCCTAGGTCCCACTTGGGAAAATTCATCGGCGATTTGAAAATACACACATTTTCTCCCGATGGCCCCCGATGTTTGAGCCAAAAAGACGGAAGCAGTCCCATGAGAAATGGCACCGAATAGGCCTCGGGTTTGGTCCGTTGAACGTTTACTGATCTATGGTACAATAGCCTTTAATTATCGGGATGGATTTGATGTTCGGGAAAGATCTGGGGGACCTTCTCCGATAATCGGCAAAGGTGCCCCGGAAATTCAGCGAATTTGAAATTTTAACGGGGGAATCTCCCCTTTGATTAAGGGATGTATCGTTGAGTATTTGCTAATCATCCTATGTGCCTGGCGGGAAGATTTTGGAGATTATGAGAATGTGATGGTGGAACTAGGAGACCAATCAAGAGACTTTTGGGGGTTACGAGAACGCTCCCAGCAATGTCTAAAGGCCTTTTTGGCCGTCTCAGTCTAATATTGCCCAAAACAGCAACAAATTTCAGAGTGCGCTTTTCAAACATTGCCGATTTTTTTTCTCAAAAAATCTGGGATTCAACCACAAGGGAACGTGGCACAGAAAGGTCGCCCCCCCCCCCCCCCGCCCCCCCCCCCCCCCCCCCGCCCCCCCCCCCCCCCCCCCCCCCCCGATACTTCTGCGAGACATCACCGAAGCCTCGGGGATTCCTCGGAGGTAAAAATGTTTCGCAGACAATTCGTGAATACTTCCCCAAGGGGAAGCTTCGCAGATGTTTGGCTTGTTTTCCCAATAAAACATCGGGGACACATCGGGAAAATTTTCAGTGCAAGCAATATTTTTTTTCTTTTTCTTTTGCTGTCCCTAACCCTAACCCGATGACTCCACATGGCTAGCGACGCTTCCGAAGTTTCCCCTGGACACCGGGGAACCTGTTCCTGACGCCTCCCGCATCGGGAGGACATCCCCGAGGCAAAAATATTTGACTACAGTTGTATTTGCAGGCCCGGTTCTAAAAAATAAATAAATAATAATAACGATGGGGAAAATAAGGGGTGGGGCAGACAGGGACACCGATATTAATGATAATGGGAAATAGGGTAAGATATATGAGTTTCTCGTGCATTTCCAATTTCAAACTGGCATAAAATATGTAATAAGTGTTTTCTGGATCCCCCACCCTCTAAAGAAAAAAAAGTGGCTTGTCTACACTATCAATTAGTGGATGCATTGAATAATCAACATACTGAGAAAAAAAATCAAATTTTCACTTTGAACATATTTTGTCAAAAAATATTGATGGGAATATATGCTGATATAAGGATTAAACTTGATAAACCTGACTGTCTAATTGTCGATCTGGAAGCAGTCTTCACAGAGACTTGAAGTTTAAAGGGGAAAAAAATAGGGTCGGACGTTTGCAGAAGGCGTGGACCCTTTCTGCGTGTCGACTTTTCGTAGATTTTTAAGTTTAATTGACACATTTTGTTTTTACTAAATGTTTAATCAATGACAAAACAAACAATATTCAGTACTAATAGATATTGGATGAGATGAGGGCCCGTTTTCGTTTAGTAAAATTTGATAAGAAATAACAATTCATGTCGGATCCTGTATATAATATCCTAACTAATTAATATCATATTGTTATTGTTGAATCTTATATATCACGGAACGTATATGTCAATGCTGTTTAGTTTTTTTACAAGTTTTACTCATATGAAAGTTATATGAATAATGTCGTTCTTTGAATAAACTATGTCGTCACTTTATATTATGGTGGTGCCCTGTACGAGATCATAAATAAAGAAACTGTTTTCAGTTCCCTGCTTTTAAAAGCTATAATGCGTTTAATTATCCTTTTAGAGTTTCGTAATAATTCCTAAAGTTACTGCCCCTTTATATTGGATCATTCATACTTACGCAGCCTACGCGGAATGGAATATTGTTAACGGATGTTAACTGTTAGCATAAAGATAAAAATAAGGTGTAGTCGATAACAATATTCCATTCCGCGTAGACTGCAGCAGGTCTCATACGTACGGAAGCTTGGAGGTGACATGGTCAATATTTTTTTATTAACTTGTGGCCACAACATAATTTCCGAAGTATTTATTTTTAACTTGTGGCCACAACTTCGTTGAAATTAATAAGTCTAATTAATGTGATAAACAGACATGATGGTAAAGGTAGTAGTGTATTAGACCTTTTAAACGACCATAGATGCACTAGCTCTCAACTACAATAAATATTTTGTATGTTGAAGAATGTCTCGATACAAGTTGAGTGCGCTGGATGCATTCTTGGGAGGTGTGAGCCTATTTTCCGCCATGAAACTAATACATATCTCATATATGTCACTGTCACATGGAACGGCTGTCCTGAAGATGGCATCTTTTTTGCAAGTGTTAATATTAGTCGTGGAAACTGGATGCAAGTAATTAGGTGCGTTCCACAGACTTGGTAAACTATACATCAAAGTTGGCCTTCCATACGGAGCTCTAGAATTTCTTGATGGCCGATACGATGATTGTTCCAAATGTCTTTGGCCAGATCAAGCTCATTCTGTAAAAAAAAGTAGAAAATGTTATCTTCCTATGATGACAGAGGTTGTCCTGTGACCATGCACAACAAAAAATCAGACGTCATAGCTGTGTCAGCACTGTTCACTGCTCGGACAATACACTGCAAGAAACAAGTTAACAATATCTGTCTAATACACTAGTCCAAAGACTGCATTTAATATAGAACTTAAAACTGGTCATATGATCACATAATTGCCATTCGAAAGTGATATAGTTGGTAATGAATGACCTGGCGCATCGCCGGTCTGAAATTATTGTTAAAGACGACATGTACTCGGTATTTATAACGGTGCCCCTGCGCCAAACTTTTATAACGCCAGTGTA
The DNA here is from genome assembly GCA_021229015.1 of Solen grandis. NCBI lineage: Eukaryota > Metazoa > Mollusca > Bivalvia > Adapedonta > Solenidae > Solen > Solen grandis. The sequence continues at coordinate 4,610,993 of CM037794.1, read as the reverse complement.
ACAACGTATTATAAATCAAATGAGACGTAATTGTCTTTTTTTCAACAGACAGTATATGTATCTATGTTTGCATGGAACTTCTACATCAATATAAATCACTGATGGGCATCAGTTTCGTGCAGTATTTTTAAAGCAGAGAAGACGGATACAGTATAACGAATTCGTTCAGTGGAAAGTAAATTAATCAAAATGATAATTAAGGCTGTTGATGCTGGGATTTCATGTGATTGTTATAGGGGAAAAAAACTTGACTGATAGCTTTGCGGTACATCTACATCTCATTAATTGTGTGGTAATTCGTCACTGCCTTCCGATAAAGGACCCAAAAGGGTCATTCGGATTTTCATGTTCTATCCGATGACTCCGTGCATTCGGGTTTTCCTTCACCTGTAAGTAATTAGCTGGTAATTCGCTATTTGACTGAAATTCTGTCAAAGTGACGGTAAACTCAAATAGTCAAGTCAAGTCAGATAAAGGGCTCGTAACATACGTTTTCTTTAATAGAATCTTTTCAACACTTCTGAATCGTCTGATCGGAATCGGAAGAAATCAAATGAACACTTTACAAACGGACTGAACAAAGTAATTTATTACAGCAATTGGTATCTAAATAAGATGATTCATACCACATAATTATAACATATGATAAAGTTAACGATCAGAAATAAGCAATATAATGTTTATGCCAAAATACATTAAGTGTTTAAAATCATTCGCTGACATATGTTTGGCGACAATTTGCCGTCTCCTGGATGTCAGCGTAGCATTGTCCGTCAAAAAATGTAAACATTTTAAACAGCTGCTTCAGAATTTAAAATGCTGACTTAAAACAGAAATCGTTTACATTCTTATCATACGGTTTCTCCAAGAAAGCTCTCTGATCTGAATATAAGCTGTTTCAATGTCGGCTAAAGTCACTTACGGCGTTGGACGAGTTAAGTACTCCAATAATTCTGCCGCGAAGTTCTAATACAGATATAACAACTAAGACAGATAAAACCAACAGTAGAAAACATCTGGATAGTCACACAGTTAAGTTGAACTGACTGTATTTAGAAGTCACCCTAATTGTGTGGCCAATCAGAAGCTCTGAAATTTATCAGCGATTTATTTCAATAGAACACCTTTCTATTTTCTATTGTAACATGTACAAATTTAGATGATCACAAGATCAAGTGTTTCCATAATTTAGAGTGACTTTTTTAGTCGGATAGAATCTATTCAGACATTTATCTCGCTACATCTTTTATTGTCTTTAGATGATTCTATCCTATACTTATACTTCGATTATACTTGTATTTACCTGTATTAATGACGAATAGCAGAACCGCAAAATAGTTTTGTCCACGAAGTCACCAGAAAAGTCTCATGTGTCTTGTAAATGACTGAACTTTTCAATCCAGTAGTTCATATGTTCCCGTCGAAAGTATGCCCACCAACATTCAATCCGCTGGTTTGCTGTACTTGTTCCTTCAATATATGATCTTGGTTGCTCTTTTCGTCTCTCCTTAAATATTGCTGAAATCTCGACCTCTAACATGTTCTGTGCCATAGTCACCCCGTAACCACAGATACATCCACGAATACAAATGCCGAACGGTCTCAATTTATCATAACCATCCACGTGCCATATGAAATTTGAACCTGGTGCATAATACTGCCTTCTTTGTAGTCGTCTTGCTGACCTCAGAGATGATCCAAGAGGGTCCAAAAACTTCAAAATTAAACGAACATAGTTCATTCTAACATTAAGTCCATGGGTCTGGCAGCGTACATACATGATGCGATAACCATGCTGATGTCCTGGTTCCTGTATTTGACTGTGAATTAAGTCAACTACATGCCTCAAATTACTGTAATTTCTCAGACCAAAGTTCCTGTGCTTTTAACAGTCGTATTAATTGTCTCAGTCCAACGCAAATACCATGCCTCTCTTGTAAGACCTCCAAAATAATATTATATTCCAAACCCAGTTGAAAAAAGATCTCGTTCCATATTCCTATATAGTATTTAGAGATGGCCGATACTTAGAAATTGGAAAGCTCTGATTGGTTAACTTATTTGAGGGAACAAGATATTAAGTGTGGCCACAAGTTGTTATCTTGAGGGAACAAGTTATTAAGTTGTGGCCACAAGTTATTATCTTGAGGGAACAAGTTATTAAGCTGTGGCAACAAGTTTTATTAAGTGTGGCCACAAGTTATTAAGTTGTGGCCACAAGTTATTAAGCTGAGGGAACAAGTTATTAAGCTGTGGCCATAAGTCTGAAGTTGTGGCCACAAGATATTATCTTGAGGAAACATTCATTCATTCATTCATTCATTCATTCATTCTTTATTTCCCCCATTTCTGGAGATATGAAGAATATATACAATGTGAAATCAAAGAACATATATACAAAACAAATAAGTAGTTACAAACACAAATACATTCGCAAATATTCAGAAAAATGCATGATGAAATAATTAATATTGCATATGGACAATGTCAAGTTATACATATTACTGATCTTGGTATTAAATGTGAGCATAAGAGCAGCATATACGCTCTGTATAATATCAAACCTTACAACAAAAAAAATCGTCTTTGAGTCAAGTTACACACCTGCGTATGATAAATGTATATTTCGTCACTCTAACCATGCAAACAGGCGTGAACAAAGCGAAATGATTTAGATAAGAAATCATTGTTGTCTGTGTCCCCCAGGGTAGGAGCGATTGGAGCACCTAGGACCCGCAGAGAAAAGTTTACATTGTCTAATGATAGCAACTGGCTAACTCCGTATTCTAGTAGCATATCCTGTATGAATAATGATCTAACGTGATCCGTTGCAGCACATTCACTTAATAAATGGACTAGTTTATTATGTTGCATATTCAAGCACTTGTAACACAATGATTCTTCTTTGAGAACAGGTTCACACCACGCCTTTGCCACTGTTCTCCTCACCGTTCTCGTGCAGCTGTACTTACAAACTTCATATATCACAGCGCGGCATAAAGTAGGACAAAGGATTCTGAAAAAGGCAAAGTCGTCACAGGATGACACCCTGTAGGTCCACTCCCGCTCATCTGCTGTATAGACGAGTCTTTTAATGAACCTTTTCCATGCATACTTTGTCGGCATACTGGCAGGATTAATCAGTACATTGTTTATGAATGATTATAAGCCGTATCTATGCAGCAGGTTACATATATCCGGTATAAACCCATTACAACGGTGTTTGCTCCTGCTAGAAATAACGAGAATCTTTGTAGAAAAATGTTCCTGCAGGTACCTTTTGTATCTAGGCACAATATTTTATTTAAAAAACATAAATTTCTAAACAATAATATAACAAATTAATTTATGCAACCCTACAATTGCCTCGCACATGTCAGATCTTGTGCTTGCTGTAAACACTTGAATCTTTTTCACTACAAAATGCTGGAATCGGTTGATTACCTTTATGTATGAGGGCGGCAGATTGCACCACAATTCACAACCATATAATGCGATGGGCTTTACTATTTTACTGTACAGATCAAGTGATATAAATGGATTAACGCCATCGGGATTAACACCTAGGGAGGCCATAGCATAAAAGGAATTTCTGGCTTTTTGCAATCGATCTTCTATGCGACCAATTAGTTTTAGATTAGAGTCATGTCGTATACGTGATCGACTTGAGTGATATCCTGTCCCATATAATATACCCATGGGCGGGGCGATGCGTCGCTTTGTGAAACGATTGTATTTGATTTGTCTATATTCATGTCAATTTTCCATGTGTTTTTGATTGGGGCCATCAGGACAGGGTCCCTGCATTCTGTTTTGAGAAATCGATCGAGCTCCTGTATAATATCTCTATCCCCGATTGTAATAGTGTGCGCAGTGCTGATTACGCGTAGGAAGTATTTTCTGAACCCAAAGACATTGTTATTGTCACAATTGCTTTCATTTTCAAACACTATTTTATTGACAATAGTATTCGTTTTTCCGAGCGCTTCTTATGGAGATTCCAGAATCGCTTATAATCAAGTTCTGCTGTTCTAGAAAGTTCGTCGAGCATTTCCGCTTCATTCTCATCGACGGTACGTCGCTGAATTTTTTAAAGTTAGCCTTAGCTGCTTATACCTGATATATGATTGATGTTCAGCTCCGCGAGGCTGATTTTGTCTCATTCGGTCATGCGCATCTTAACGGTCATGCACCAATGCGGCTTCGCTCGAGCGTTAAATTTAGTGCGTGGTATACATCGGTCAGCTTCCTTAATCGCATATATTATTATGCAATTCAAGAAATTCGGTTGGCACTTTTCACTATCATTATTTAATATACCGTTAAATTCCTGTTCCAAGGCGATTTGGTAAGAGAGTAAGTGATCTTGTGTGCATTTCTCCCACGATAGTGTATATTGCGGAAATTTAATTGTATTGTACCTACATTCAGCTTTGTAGGTAGCAATTATCGGTAAATGATCGAAGGTAGACACGTCGGATCAGTCCACCACGTAAAATGAACTGACGTTACGTGAATAGTTCGCGTTCATAATCACGTGATCAATAGTGGTTTGTTTAGTTACGTACGTGAACTTTCCTCCTTGTCCAAATGTATTTTGTACAGGCATAAGCCTATTTTTTGTTTATCATTTTGGTAAATAATTTTGATGTCGCGTTTCCCATTGCACCGCCCTGCAGGTATTGACCGTTAAAGTCCCCGCCGACGATTACGTAACCAATCTGGCTATAGTGGCTAATTAGCTATTCTATGTCGCTTGAGACAGATTTATACAGTGCTATATTTTGACAAGCTGGGAAGTAAGTACAAAATATGAATAGGGGCACACTTTTACTACAATGAATCTCAATACCTATAATACACTTACTTTTAAATGGAAGCCTGCCGATACTCCCATTTGACCTTTTCTTAGACAGTATGGCAGTGCCCGCTTTACCACATCCTAAGGGGCCGTACTGGTCTGGGCTGCTGTCAAATGTTGCATATGCCGAACATCTTTGATTAATAGTTTACAAAAAAAATGGCTAACTTTGAAAAAAAATTATACTCAGAAATTAATGCAACATCAGTGTTGTTGTTGTCTAGATATTCTGATAAAGAGAATGCAGATGACATAATGCCTCAACAGATCTAACTTAGTAAATTTATCAACAGTGTCAGAAAGAAACGAAGTAAATGGGTAGCTGTAATTTTAGCTGTAATAATTACCACTCCTTATCACTATGACCCATGTCTTTCCACGTATTTTAGTTTTTATCGCCAGTTTTAGAGGGTTCTTTACCCCATGTATCACCATAATGACGCTCATTGTCGTATTCTCTGTGGATGTCGTCCCTCGAATCGTTGTATCCCCTACGTCTGTTGCGGTCGCGCCTCTCAGATATGAAGCCCTATAATGTGTTGTGTCGGTAATCGTCGTAACGGTGAGTGCGCATCGGCGCCCGTATGCGCTCCCACTCTTCTCTTGACATCCAAAAAGTGTCGTCACTGATTATGTGCTCTTGATCTGAAGGCACATTTACCTTTGCCGATGATCCATTTCGGGCGAAGAATAGTCACAGATGTGTGATGTGTTCATTTTTTGTTGAAAGTATGCGTATATGTCTGTTTCTTTTGTGTTTCTGTCTATATTACTGACGAAGTATGACACATTGAGTCTCTTTCTAACCGAGATGAAACCGTTGTCTCTGTGTCTTGTCTCCGTATATAGCTGTTCAGCAATCTCGGCTGCAGTTTGTTGCGCTTTCTGTGGTTCGCTTATCTGTGCTGCAGATGAAGATGTTGGGGCCACAGAATATATTTGAGTGTGTTGGGGTTGTGTATTATGGTCAGCGTACACTTCGCTATCCGTCCTTGGAGTTGTTGGGGATGCAACACTGGCGTATGTAGGCACATGTTGTTCTCCAGCAGCGGCTAGTTGCTCCCTGTCCGCCATCGATTGAGCTAATTGAGTATGTGCTGCACACTGTCCCGTCTTATCAAGTAGTTTCTGATTCATAACTGCAATCGATGATCCGAGTCGTTTTATATCGATATTGTTACCTCTGTGACATCGGAAGTTGTTTCCGGTAATCTAGCTAATATGCTCCTTATCGTACCATTTAACATTCGGTAATTATTGGCAATCTGTGACATGTCCGATTGAATTGCTGCAAATAATGCCGAGTCTTTGGCCTGCTGAATCGATATTTTTACCAATTCCGCATTAACATTGGCAAGCATTGCAGTAATGTCAGGCGTTAATGATCGTGTCCTTTGTCGATGTCTCTTCAATAAGCGTAATATCTTGGGCACTGCTGATACTGACGAATATGCTATTTAGTTCATTTGACTGATCACCATTGAGGTACGCATGGAGAATATGGCAATCGGTAGCATATTTCTTTTCCTTGCTTGCATGCGGGGAGTTACGGCGATTCACTAGTCGAGTTCGCGGGCAGTCCGGCAGCAATCGGGCGCGCTCGGCGAGACGATGCCGATACTCATCTATTCTAACATGGTCGTTGCGTATTAGTTCATTTACATAATCTTCTCTCGTACGCCCAGCAAGATCATTATCAAGATCCTGAAAGAATTGCTGAGGTAGAGGGGCCTGAGTCAGCTCTATATCCTGTTCCTGGAAGTCATCATCATCATTATCATCATCGCCAAGCATACTGCTGGATAGGCTGTCAGTCCTTTCACGCCTGATCCTAAGCAGCTGTTGATTGACCAGTTGTTAACAAGTTATTAAGCTGTGGCAACAAGTTATTATCTGTAGGGAACAAGCTAATAAGTTGTGGCCACAATTTAGTTAAAAAATAAACTTCAGAAATTAAGTTGTGGCCACAAGTTAAAAATAAAAAACTTCGGAAATTATGTTGTGGCCACAAGTTAATAAAAATATCGACCATGTACCTCCAACCGTCCGTAATTGTTACATAACATTTTAAGTATCATTTTTATGAAACTAACTCCTAAATATTTTTCCTGAAAGGAATAAATACAAACAGTAGGCCGATATATTATCATGTTATTATTTTTTTTAATATTTACGAATATAATAATCTACATGTATGTGTATTCATGATCTCTTAATATAGAGACTCTGGTGTATTTTAAATTTATAAAATGATGAACATGAAATGAAAGAATTTGAAAATTTCAATCTGCCGTAATTTGGGACAGTGCATATTTTGGGACAATGTATATGTAGGTAATGCATGGTCACTAATTCAAATCAAATCCAGGTAATCAGTCATTGAGCAATGTTACTGAAAAGTCGATGAATACGAAATACTAATGCACAGAAAACACAATTTATGTGCGAAATAAAACGGATATTAAAGATTTTATATTAAATATTAACATCTTTTATTACTGAATATTGTTCCTACCTAATACAGCACATACGCGGTATTCCCTTCATCATATTTGACAAAATATGTTTAAAGTGATTTTTTTCCTCAGATTTAGATAAAACTGTCTTTTATAATGTTGTGTTTAAAACTGATGACTATTTAAATCATTCACTAATTGACAGTGTACACAATTCACATTTTTTTTTTCTTTTCTTTTTTTTTTTTTTGGGGGGGGGGGGGTTCAAAAGCACTTATTATTATTTTTATGCCAGTCTGCCCCCCCCCCCCTTTACTACCGTCAATTCCGAAGCTTCCCATGGGAATGCTCCGTCTTTTTGGCTGAAACATTTGATGCCATCGGGAGAATATATGTGTATTTCCACGAGTTGATGATTTTTCTCCAGTGGGGACCTAGGCATTAGATCCATGGTCTTCAAGTTTTTAAAAAAAAACAATAACAACAAAACAACAACAAAAAACATAAAAAAAACTCCACTTTTATCCCAGATACCCCTCAGAATGCATTCCGTCACACTAAAAACTTTTTTTTCCGGGGAATGCATGCCCCGGACCCCCTAGCACTCACATCACATTCAGACTTTGGTCCCCCCCGGTTGAAAAATTCTTGAACCGGGCCTGGTAGAGGTATAAAATCTTGCATGCCGAGGGTCCCGAATTTGATTCGATCTCGGGGCAGTAGGATTTTACTTGGTTATACATGCAGCCAGGGCCGGCTTGAATCCATGAGTGATATAAGTAATAGAAAGAATGTAACTCGGTAAAATATAGAAATAGTTTGACCTTGAATAAGTTATGTTGGTTTGTTGGGTTTAACTTCCCCCCGACAGTATTTCAGTCATTTAGAAACGATGTCTACTGGAGACATAGTGCTTCCAACTACAGTATCACGCCGTTTACATGTGGCATGACAGGCCCGGATCCAGAAATTTTCTGCTGGGGGGGGGGGGGGCCTTCTGAAGGGTATCTGGGGATAATAGTGAAGGTTTTTTGTTGTTGTTTTTGTTTTTAAAACCGATATATTTGAAACTTGAAGGCCAAGGTCCCACGGGGATCGGTGATGTGGAAAAAAACATTTTTTTTTACCGAGGCTCCCGATGTTTGAGCAAAAAAAAGCTGAGTAGTCTGTTGAAAATGACAATTATTAGGCTTCGGGATTGGTCCGTTGAACATTCACTGTTGTTTCGGTTATGACACAATAGCCTTGAGTCCCGATGTTCGGAAAAGCACCGGGTGACCTCCTCCGATGATCGTCGAAGGTGCCCCGGAGTTTCACGAGTTTGTAACATCATCGGGGAAATATTCCCCGTAGATTAGGGGATCTTGCGAACCATCCTAGTGTCTCGGGGAAGATTATTAAGAGTATTAAGAGTATGAAAATGTGATGGTGGAATTAAGCGACAAGTCAAGAGAAGACTTTTGGGGGGTTTAAGGGGATGCCCTAAGCAATGTCCAATGGCCTTTTTGACCGTCTCAGTCTAAAGACTGGTCAAAACAGAAACTAATTTCTTGCCATTTTTTTTTTTTTTTTTTTTTTTTTAAGATCGGGAATGTGTCCAGAAAGGCGCCATTATATCCCCGAATGCCCCCTGATACTTCGGCGAGAATCACAGACGCATCGGGGATTCATCGGAGGAAAAAAATCGCGGAATGCTGACCGGAGCTTCTTGCGGATATTTCCGGCTTGTTTTCCCGATAAAACATCGAGAACACATCGGGAAAATTTCAATGAATTCTTTTTTGCAGTACACCCGAGGCCTCCGATGATCCACATGGCTCGCGACACTATTTCCATCGGGAGTGCGTATGCATCTCGTCCCCGAGGCAAAAAAATGCCAAGTGGGACGAGCCTTAAGCATTGAGCGATATAATGTTATCTTTTACCGGCCGCAAAGTATGTTATTGAATAACTGCTGTGCAATCGTATAAATTTGATTACAATTGCATTTACAGGCCCCGATCAAAAATAAATAAAAATAAAAATAACGGTGGGGGAGATGGAAGCGCTGGTGGTGGGGGGGGGGGGGGGGGGCACTGATATTACTGAAAGGGCATTACTTATTATGAGTAAGAGAAATACGGGCTTATATTGTATTTTCATTCACAAACTGGCATAAAATATTTATAAGGGTTTCCTGAACCCCCAAAAAAGTGACTGTGATCATTGTTTTTGACTCAAATGTGTAAAAGACAGTTTTGTCAAAGACTGAGAAAAAAATCAATTTTCACGTTAAACATAATCATTTTGTCAAAATTGTGGAAGGAATAGGTTCGACCTTAATGATATGGCTGTCAAATTGTCGATCTGGAAGCAGTCTTCACACAGAGATTGTCAGAAAAAAAAAAATGAGGCGCACGTTATAGGGTAGGTGTGGGCCCCTTTTGAGTGTCATTTTTTTTTTGTGTATATTTTTAGTTTTAGTTGAAACATTTTGGTTTTTCTAAATGTTTAATCAGTGACAAAACAAACAATAGATGTTGTTTTTAATATAAAATCTTTAATATCCGTTTTTATTTTGACCATAATTGTGTATTCTGTGCTAATCAGTATAGTTCATTGACTTATCAGTAACATTGAACAATAACTGATTACCTGGATTTGATTTGAATTAGTGACCATAATCTACACATACATTGTCCCAAAATATGGCAGTTAACAATTTTCAAATTCTTTCATTTCTTAATTATATTCATAAACCTTAAATACACATATTTTATAATAATTATTATTATTTTATTCGTAAATAATAAGAAAAGTAGACCTATTTTTTTTTAATTTTAAAATTTAACCTCGTTAAAATAATACTTACAAGTTATGTAAAATTAGTATAGCTGATGACATTTAGAAACACAAACCATTTCTGATAAAGTTTAATTTACATGGCTAGCGATAGGTATGCATCTTCCCGCAGAATAGCTTTAATTTTTTTTCCAAAACAAAATCGGCAATTTTTCATACCTGAAAGTTCATCAACCTGGCAGTTAAATTGTCCGCTTTTAATTCAAGATTTAAAATTTTATAGATGTAGAGAACAGTGAATTTAAAATTTCGTTGATTAGATTTAGTCAAATTTATTTGTTAAATCAATAATTTCTTTGGGCTCTAGTGAAAATATTTCGATAGCAATTACATTTTAATGTCCAACATAGTTGTTGTTTTTAGTGGCTAATTTTATACTAATCGATTTTTATGTTATTTCCTAAACATCACCAGTCTAGAATAGTTTTACTGATATAAAGTTTTTGTGATGCCTATTTTTCTTCAATCATTAGATCGCTCGGCAGACGAGATGTCTTTAGGTATCACTCGACAATAGCCTGTGAGTCAGTGAAGGTGTCAATCAATTTGCATACACAGTACCCTAAACACATGCTTATCACTAAGTCATGGATGACTGCCGATTCGGATTACCTACACATTAACAGCAGGGGGCAGTAGTATGTGGGTCTCTTTACGTGTAAACAAAGATGACGTAATAGGCGGCCATTTTGTTTATATTTATAGTAACTCATTTGCATATAAGCGTTTAAGGGTTGTGCGCATTGTGCAGCGGCCATATTGAATTTTTAGGGTATCTATTTTGCATATTAGCGTTTTGGGGGTAGTGCGCATGTGCGGCGGCCATATTAGTGGTCATTTGATTGGTAATAGTATACAGAGGTGACTTGTATACTTGATCCGAGATCTACTCGCGGAAATTGAGGGTCACTTCCATTCGATCTCAGACAATGATAATAATAATAAAATAATGATAATAATTATAATATCAATGATTAAATATCTAGAACATCCATTATAACAATAATAGAATCAAACAAATGATGGTTAATATGAAATATCAAATAATATATCTAAATACTATAATACTCACCTTTAAGATGTTGACTGCTCAACGTCCTACCTTCGAGTGACTCTAGTTTAACTGTAATATCAGTTCATAGGCCTAGGCCACCCGTGTTAACAATAGACGGTCTATTTTTAGCGATTGAACAATAGCGATATTGATTTAGGGACGGAAATGCGAACAATGGTCCTTTCAAGCGTCCAAAGTTAATCCTTTAATGTTGCCCTAGTACATTGTGCCCCACCCCACCCATCCCCACGGGTTTGATATAATGACACATCATAGATCGTCAGTGGACATGAATGGTCAAGTTCATTACACGCCTTCGTTGCTCCAGTACCATTTATACGTCAATATTGGTTGAACTTGAGATCGGATTAAGATAGCCCCTAAAGGGAACTGGCAATGTTTACGTTAATCCTTAGCTTTACCTAGGTAACGGATTAAATATCTCCTAGTTGCACGACTTTTAGAGGGAGTTAGAATTAGGGATATGAAGCGAAATATACATCGATATGTGTATATGACAATTGGTATCGCATCAAAACGGTAGGACTTATTCAAATTTTGTGACAATTGGAAACGCATCATAAAGGTAGGATTTATTCAAATTTTAAAGTAATATTTAAAATAATATTGGTTGAAAAAGCTTTAAATCAGTTTTTCCTGTCTAGTGCAACCGTTTACGATATCGATTTTCATAATTTTTATATCAATTGATAGATTTATCAAAATGCTTCAAAATAAACCCTATGTTCTCGATTCGTTTTTTAAACCGTTACTGAGTTATGACGTAACAGCGATTTTTAAACCCAATTTTCAACTTTTCTCAAAGATCGTGTTTTCATATACCGTTGGAAAGGTTCCTCATGCCGATTTCAAAAAATGTATACTTTTATAGGGTTATCTTTATTCGTTCGCGAGATATAAGCGTTTGAAAAATGTCACGTGACGGAAAATGGCGTCAAATATTCTCAAAAAGTCATATTTTAGGCTATATCTCAGTCATTTCTTGACCGATTTGCATGATCCTGGTATCGATAGAAAGGTCTCATGTCAAGCTATGTTTTGAATTCAATGAACCGAAAGTGTATTGGTGGTATAACCGGAGATGACGTCATCACATATAAAATCCTCTTCATAGACAACCGTCTGACTCGTTTTGGTCGTTTCTCTCTCTTTATAATACTAGATTCGGTGGATATGAAACACCCCTCCTCCCTCCCTCCCTCGTCCTCTCTCCCTCCCCTCTCCTCCTCCTCTCCCTCCACCTCACCTCTCCCTCCCCCTCCTCCCCTCCTCTCCCTCCTCCTCCCTCTCCTCCTCCCTCCACCTCTCCCTCCTCTCTTCCCCTCTCCCTCCTCCTTCCTCCCTCCTCTCCTCTCTCCTCCATCCCTCCTCCTCCTCTTCCTCCTCCTCCCTCCTTCCCTCGAAATATTGTAAGAATAAGCGAGTATGTAAATCTACATTGACAGAATGTACAATTGTTACTGTATGCGATAAAGTCTTTTCTAGAAAAGACAATATGCTTAGGCATCACAATAGAGTTCACGATAGTCGTGAAAATGAACGATTGGAAAGGGGTGAAAATGACGCGATACAAATGTTCTAATCAGGAAAATGACATTTAAAACCCGTTTACTATGGTCATATCGGGACCCAGTTCTAGCGGTTAAAAGCGAGTGGACCAGAAGACTTTTTCTGTCATATTTGATTGAACCATGGCCAGAAAGGATTATATTTTGTTTTGGACAATGGCAATCTATGTACAAAGAATCGAAAAAAGTTTTCCATCATCGAGTTTGTTCACGGTATACCGGACCATATCGACAATCCAAGATATTTGGACATAAACAAAAGAAACCTTATAGTCTTTGATGACCTGATGACAGAAGCGAAATGCGACCAAAGAATTGCTGATATCTTTACGCGCGGTAGCCATCCCGAAATTTGGTCGGTCATTTTTTTGACCCAAAAACTTATTTCCTCAAGGTAAAGCATGCCGAGATATCGCCCTTAACACGCAGTATTTGGTCCTATTTAATAATCCGATAGACAGACAACAAGTGACGACCTTTGCTAGAAGAATTTATCCATCAAACAGTAACCTACTTATAAAGAAATTTGAACAAGCGACTTCTAAACATTCGGTTACTTGGTCATAGATCTGAAAGCGAAACCGCCGGAACAGGACCGTTTGCGTTACCGACATATTCAAGAAAAATGATCTAAAAGAACATATTTGTTGCCGTCAGATATAAAATCTGAACGTGGACAGTGACTCTGAATTGGCAGTGACAGTGATTCTGGTTCTATATATAACGAAGATGATGACCTTTAAAGGTTAAAAAAGGATCGCCACTTTCAACGGACCCCCGGTTAAAAGATTTCGCGAAGACCTTCAAGAGCAGCAATCGCTTAAACGCATATGGGACAGGCGCTTTAAGGAACCTTTAAGGAAGTCTAATCAAGAACGGTTCGAAAAAGAGGTGAAACGAATACTTGGGAGAAAGGATACTCGCAAAACGAGGCCGTATCTCGTGCGGTAATGATCATTGCTCCAGCTTCGTAAAGAATTGAGAAGAGACTACGGAAATTTTTTGATAGACTTTTATGGGTTACAACAAGATGTTACGCAACAACAAATATTACAATCAGCGGATTAAACTTAGATGGGAACACAACATGAATTTCCCGATTCATACGGCAAGCAGTAAAAACTAAGAAAAGTCTTTTTACGGAAATATGGCCTAATCACGTGACAAATGAAAGTGATGATGAAAGTGAAGAAGAGCAAATATACAGCGAAAGTAATCAGGAGAATGCGTAAGAATAAGCAAATATCTATTGAAACTAAATTAAATCATGGGCTCGATAGAAGTATATGACCATCACCAACAAAAATGGGTACCTTCTAATCCTGACCCCGAGGTGTTGTATCAGCATTTAAAAGATATGAGGGACGGGTACGTTCAGCCCGACCACCTTGGACGATATTTTATAGGGAGCGGTAGATTTAATAGACAAATAGACGAAATGAACAAACAAAAAGAAAATCCCACTGTAAATGTAGTGACGCCCGTGGCACAAGCCATTGAAATAGCAAAGTCCGAACTAGAACGAGCACGCGATTCTCCTAAAAAGAAAAAAACGTATGAAAGACCAAAGAACTATCTGAAGGATTGGAGAAAAACCAAATACTAAAAACGATGAACAATATCGAGCTCGAACAATTACTGAAAGGATATCCAGTGAGTGTGCGTTTTGCCGATGAAGTTGAAATAAAAAGAGGAAATTTTGTTATTTCAAATACGATTAAACAGGAGGACGTGGACAACATTGGGTGGTTTTCTATTTCCCGCGAAGGGGAACCGGACGAATTCTTCGACTCTCTAGGACGTAATCCAGAATTTTACCACGTGGACTTTGAAAAACGTTTAAAAAGGCCCTATTTTATGAACTGTAGTCAAATACAAGACAGTGACTCAGATGTGTGTGGGCTATATTGCGTGTATTATGTGCTTAATAGATTTGCCAAAAGATCAATGAAAGATATTGTAAAGCCTTTTGCGTGAATAATAAGCCATATAATGACAAACTTGTCGCTAAATTGCTTGAAAATATATGTAAATGTTGTTTGTATGTCGAATATTTATATGAAAATAAAATGAACAAAAGTATTACTTGTTTTTCTTATCTGTATTAGAGAGAGAGAGAGAGACGATATAATGTCACATATTCTTACAATATTTCGAGGGAAGGAGGAGGAGGAGGGAGAGGAGGGAGGAGGAGGGAGGGAGAGGAGAGGAGGAGGAGGGAGGGAGAGGAGGAGGAGGGAGAGGAGGGAGGAGGAGGGAGGGAGAGGAGGAGGAGGGAGGTAGAGGAGGAGGTGTTTCATATCCACCGAATCTAGTATGTATAAGAGAGAGAGAACGACCCATAACGAGTTAGACGGTTGTCTATGAAGAGAGATTTTATATGTGATGACGTCATTTCCGGTTATACCACCAATACACTTCCGGTTCATTGAGTTCATCGTATAGCTTGAAGTGAGACCTTTCTATCGATACCAAGATCACGCAAATCGGTCATGAAATGACTGAGATATAGCTTAAATATGGATTTTTTGGAGAAAATTTGACGCCATTTTCCGGTCACGTGGACATTTTTCAAACGCTTATATCTCGCGAACGAAAAAAGATAACCCTATAAAAGTATACATTTTGAAATCGGCATGACGAGACCTTTCCAACGGTATATGAAACACGATCTTTTGAGGAAAGTTGAAAATTGGGTTTAAAAAATCGCTGTTACGTCATAACTCAGTAACGGTTGAAAATCGAATCGAGAACATTAGGGTTTATTTTGAAGCATTTTGATAAATCTATCAATTGATATAAAAATTATGAAAATCGATATCGTAAACGGTTGCACTAGACAGGAAAAAACTGATTTAAGCTCTTCTATTATTTTGTTGTTTGTTTCAACCAATATAGAAAAATATTAACATTACGGTTTTAAAGTTGAAAGAATTCGATATTTTGAAGTATTACACTTACAAATATTCGAAGTTTAACAGAACGGAATACCTACATCGCTTTATACCCTTATTCTAAACTCCCTCTAAAAGTCGTTGCAACTAGGAGATTTAATCCGTTACCTAGGTAAAGCTAAGGATTAATGTAAACATTGGCCAGCTCCCTTTGTAGGGCTATCTTAATCGATCTCAAGTCAACCAAATAATTGACGTATAAATGGTACTGGAGCAACGAAGTCGTGTATGAACTTGACCATCATGACCACTGACGATCTATGATGTGTCATTATATCAAAACCCGTGGGGGGATGGGTTGGGGTGTGGTCACAATGTACTAGGGAAACCATTAAAGGGATTAACTTTGGACGCTTGAAAGTAATTGTTCGCATTTCCGTCCCAAATCAATATCGCTATTGTTCAATCTGCTAAAATAGACCGTCTATTGTTAACACGGGTGGCCTAGGCCTATGAACTGATATTACAGTTAAACTAGAGTCATCGAAGGTAGGCGTTGAGCAGAGTCAACATCTTAAAGGTGAGTATTATAGTATTTAGATATATTATTTGATATTTCAAAGTATTCATCATTATTAGTGTTTGATTCTATTATTGTTATAATGGATGTTTAGATATTTAATCATTGATATTATAATTATTAATCATTATTTTATTATTAATTATTATTGATATATCTATTATTAATATATCATTGTCTGAGATCGAATGGAAGTGACCCTCAATTTCCGCGAGTAGATCTCGGATCAAGTATACAAGTCACCTCTGTATACTATTACCAATCAAATGACCACTAATATGGCCGCCCGCACATGCGCACTACCCCCAAAACGCTAATATGCAAATTTAGATACCCTAAAAAATCAATATGGCCGCTGCACATGCGCACAACCTTAAACGCTTATATGCAAATGAGTTACTATAAATATAAACAAAATGGCCGCCTATTACGTCATCTTTGTTTACACGTAAAGAGACCCACATACTACTGGGGGCCATAAGACAATAGGAGTCTGGCTGGTCAGGTGGTTATGCGGTTGGTTCAGTATGGGGGCCAACGAAGGGGATTTCCTCTAGACAGCTCAGACATTATGTAATCAATGGATTTTATAGCCTAGAAAAAATGTATAACCAGGGAAGCGGGGGGGGGGGGCAAGGCGAATCCGGGCCTGGCAATATACCACACCCAGTCACATTATCCTGACATCGGGCCAACCAATCCTGAAACAACCCTTAAAATGCTGAGCACAAAGCAAGGGAGCTATATATCAGTACATACGACTAAGATTAGACCTGTACGTCGCGACCGGGGATCTTCATGACTAAGTGTTTCTCGCGGTGTCGGCAAGAGCTGCAAAACAGTACATTGATGGGGCAATATTGATAGAATTTCTATTATAAAAAAAGAACACCCGACTGCGTGTTCTTCTTTTTGAAAGGATATCTTATAGTATTACTGCAGTATAGTACTTATACCACTAGTTACGTCAGGTTTATTTTTAGAAAACTTTTACCACTTTTCTTGGCCAGTCGTTGCAATATTCTGAAATAAAATTAATTAATTATAAGAAGATAATTTTTATCTTATTTTTAAACTTAATTCTACATTATTATAAGAAAACAAAAAGAAAGAAAAAGGGAAAATAATATACATCACGTGGTCTGTACCTTATTCGCTGTTGAAATCAGCCAGATGTGTTAATGTGTTGTGGTTTCAACTTTCATAGTTTTCTCAAAACAATGAAAATATGCTGTGAGTATATCAAATAATATAATCAAGATGACTTATGGTAATAATTGTAAAATGACTGTTGAATTGTAAGTCGAATTAGTGTGTCTTGTGATACCCATCTAATACCCATCTTTCGAAATTATTTAAGATAGCAAATCATTTTCAGCGGAAAAAAATACATGGTCCAATTTACCACTTATAATTTACAAATTTATTTGTACTGTAGTGAAAGCAGCTTCATAAAACATTAAAAAAATACTTTCATGTTTTATCAAAGGATTCTTTTCTCAATGACATATTGTTGATATGCAACTTGTAAGTATTTCCAACCAAGTATTTCCGACAGTCCTCTATAACATCTCAAAGAGTGCATAGTCTGTTATTTAACGCCACACAGATAACCATTTTTATAGCTTATGTTCTTCAACAAAATATCACTGGACAAGTTGTTTTCGCAAAGTTCTGAACAACCTAAGGCTAAGGAAAACTCATTTTTTAACAGTTTGTGTGGAATTATAGCATATTCAATGCTGTTTTATACTTATTTTAACAATATTTCCTATTAATTGTAGGTATATTTGTCATGTAAGGTGGATTTGATGTAGATTTGGGATAGATTTGGGTGTTGGAAATGATTTTAAGTTATGTTCACAATAGCTGCCTTTATCTGAAATTTCTGAACAGCCTAAGGAATTTTCTTTATTTATACTGACGAGATAAAGAGACGCGTCATCGATGCTTGGCGTTATTTTCTTTACATTGCTTTAAATTGTAGTGAAATGTAGTAAATGTATCTGTGTTGTGACCAACAAACACGGCAATCAAAAACTCGTACGATTCTGTACAGCCAGTGTCTGCTCATGCTTTCCTCGTGAAAACCGTGCATGTCAACTGTGTGGTTTTATTGAGTGAATTTTACACAAGTACATCTGTTAGTCGACAAACAACCATAATTACAGAGATTTTCTGACTAAACATCGGTTGCTGATAATGCCGAGGCTAAATTTGGAAGAGAGGGCCATGTTTGAATGTGGGCGAACGCAAGGACAAGTTGCTATACATTTAAACGTCTCTCGTTCGACAATTCTGCATCTTGTTCTATGTGTTAGAAACACCGGAACATTTGTCGATAGGCCACGTTCAGGTAGACCACGTGTAACGTCAGTATAGAACAAGACAATTATATATGTTAATGCCATTTGCGTGACAGATTTGTGACGGCTGTGTAGTGGTAGGTAACTGTGGACGCCCATTAAGTCGACATACAGTCAGAAATCAACTTAGAGAACAGGGAATTACCTGCCGTAGGCCGTACCGTGGTCTAGTTCTAACATTACACCACTGTCACCAAAGTCTAATTTGGGCCTGACACCATTGCGGCTAGCGTTGGCAGAACGTAGTGTTCAGTGATGAGTCGCATTTAAACTTGTGGAATGCCGAGAGACGTATCTGTGTCTGAATCACGAATAATGAAAAATTGTATACCGAGTTGGAATGAGGCATTTCTTTTTCTCATCAGTTTATATTCTGTGTGGAGTTATAACATATTTAATGCTGTTTTATACTATATTAACAATATTTCATATTAATCATAAATATATTTGTTATGTAAGGTGGATTTAGGGTAGATTTGGGTGTTAGCAATTATTATTTATAACACAAAACACTCATAGGGATTCTGCATGCAAAATATTATATTTTCTGTAAGTTTTTGAACATTTAAGACCCGTTAATTGGGCGGTTACTCTGTTCTAGGCGTGATATCGTGTTGGGTGGGAAGGGGTGGGGTATATAATGGGCGTGGTTATGAGAATTAGTACAAGGTCCGCCCACAGAGCCGAGTAGGCAGACGGACCCTAATAACAACGATATCGTTCGTTAGAATTAGTACATGGGTAACCCAACCCAACACGATATCACGCCTAGAACAGAGTAACCGCCCAATTAACAGCCGGTACCCCTCCCCTACAATAAGCCAATCACACTCAACGGAAATTACATTAAACAACACTACCATTACCAATGATAATCATTCCATTCAATTATGATTTCGTTCTTTTTCCTCCCACTATACTTTCTTTCTTATTTTTGAGGTATTTTTTCCCCAAGTCCCAGTGCCTCAACTACAGTAAAAGGACAATTGGTTTTACATTGATGCCGTTAATTGTGAAGCTGGTGCAATTAGTTCGATCCTCAGTCGTTCTGTAAGCCTTTAGCATTAAGTATTAATGAAATGAGTATAACGCACAAAAGATTTGCGTCACTTGTGCGTTTAATTTTCAAGAGAATGATTAATTTTGCAGCAT
>CM037794.1:4541100-4591100 GCA_021229015.1 Solen grandis | reverse complement strand
CTTGCTTTACAATGAAAGTAAATTACTGAAAATTCAACCCTTTACCAAATGTGACTTAAACAGAAAATAACTTACTGTGGAACTGTTATTTTATGTTGACATTAAATTCTATTACGTATTAATAGCAAAGCCAAGGCAAAAACTGGTAGTAAGAAAGGTCGAGACCTTATACCCAGCTCATGTTGCTATTTTGTAAGCCCAATAGACCCTTTAATAATCAAGTAAAACTAGACTTGTCACATTCTAAATGTCATCATAAAAACTGCTCAAAATATGAAATTATGTCTGGCTTGATTTCCACCAACAATACTTTGTGTCAAAAGTTATTCAGTTAACAAATCTTGTCAGCTTTGTCATGTACTACATGAATATTTAGTAAACTTGAAAATCTAGAATATATTTCTTTCCCACAATAACGACCATGTTTTGTAATCAATGTTAAACAAAATATAAAGCCTAAACTTTTTCAATTTCTATTTAAGAATTTAAGCATTACTTAGCGCTAAGTTTTGATGGTGGAATTTGAGCCTGGGCTCACATTTTTCTCTCTGAGCTGATAAGTTTTTCTTGTGATCTCTCAAATTGAAAAAGATTCTATTAACAGACTTATCAACCCATTACTTTATATAGAAATGTTTCAATGCCTATGTAAACACTGCAGACTCAATTTAAACAGCTCTGTCTGATCTGGGTCTCCTCTGTTTGCCGATACGTCGTAGCTTAAGATTCTGCACAGCAAAGAAAAAGTTTCCTAGACCAATTACAGTTCAGTAAATTAACATTCAATAATTTAAGTACAAGTTTCTATATGAATATTCATGAGGTAAAGCATTTAAAGCAATTTTTCGTGGAGAAAAGAGGTAAGCTAAATAAACAGTTTTCATTGGGATGAATATTTGTGGAATTTGTAGATGTTACCTTGACATCTGTGACGTAAGCCACCAGAGGGCGCTCTCTACACAACTCCAACATCCGGGTTCGACTCTTCACCTTCCATTTCTACAAACGGGGAAAAACACACAGAATAATGTACACTGCAAGATTATGAAGTCTGATACACAAAACATACAAGTACATCAAACATTTGAGATTTAATTTTTTTTTTTTCTTATAAAAAAAAAATAATATGCTTGCAGAAAGATTAAATCAAAATTTCATTTTATAAGTAGAAGAGCCTACTTAAAGTCCCAGTATCTTATAATTGTTTGAGCTAAATCTGAATGCATCTACACCAAACTAGACAATATAAGAAATTCCATCCACGAAACACCCTGATAAATGCCTATTTACATGAAAGATACCATAAAACAAAATCACAATTTGTAGATTTAGTTCAAATCAACAGCATCATAAATTTAACAAATGAGGTTGTTTCAGAAGATTGTGAATTTTCTTCATATCTCCTCCATGTCAGTATATCAATTTTTTCAAGTTACAACAGAAGTCCACATACTTCAGAAACAAACTTCATATGCCGTAACTTCTGTGATTTTACACAATCTGCCCAATTTCTGACTATATTAGCATTTAGTGCTCAATCTGAACAACTAAGAATTCTTGGGGGTTTCCCATATTTTTTCATTAGATATTTCATTGTGTGGACTTTGAAGGTTAATTTAAGGCTTTGTCCTAATGAAATATGAACACATAATTTTTTCTCTTGTATATTTTAAGCTAAAATGTACTGGTGCTCATCATACTATCAGTGTATCTAGTATACAGCTGAACCTGTATTAGCAGTCACCTGTATTATCCCTTTCCCTCATATAGACTAATTCTGACGCACTCAATAGGTATCACATAAAGCCTGATCTGCAGAAAACCACAGTTAAACCTTACCAAATTTAATTACAAAATCCTCATTTCCAGACCACTGAGGAGCAGCGAACAGCATAAAACCTGATCAGCCTGCGAGTTACTCGCAGGCTGATCTGGTTTTATGCTGTTCGCATAGGTCTTTTCATGGTGTCCTCTATGAGGGAAAGGGTTAAGCGGTTAACTTGCATTTAGGTGTCAGTTTTAACATTACAAAATTATCATTTTGGTATACGTTTAACCTCCATTTAGCAATCATCTCTGTTAAGCGGTTACTTTCTATTGTTCCCTTGACTGGCCACTTAAGACAGGTTTGACTGTATTTTTACCTTTATGGTGTACATAGAACTTGTTATGACAGATTTAGACTGACCAAGATGTTATTTTTAATATGTTAATCAACATATAAACTTTATATGTGACAATTAGAGTCAGTCAATTTGCATATATGGTTTGTGCCAGTATTTTAGAAAAAAAAAAGACAAATTCCAGGACTGGTTGTTGTCAGGATAATGTGACTGCCAGATGTCTTTGGTGTGATACTACAGAGGGTCAGCAGAGACTACATATGTCTCATGTAGACAAAGTGCCCAAATGACTGAAGTACTGTTGGTGGGATTTTAAATCTAACCAAACAAACAGGCTACGTACCCCGGTGGGAGGGTGGATGTTGGCCAGACGACACTGTATAGCTTGTACAGGAAGACTCAAGAATCTGCGCCTGGAATGAAAAGAAAAATAAACAAGAGGGCCATGATGGCCCTGAATCGCTCACCTGAGTACCATTGCTTCAACTGATGTCAAGGTTTTTAAACAGACAAGGATTCTGATATAACTTAATCTAAAACATTTTACCCCTGACAATACTACACACCAAATATCTAAGCAATGGGCCATATGGTTTCAGAGAAGACTTGGGCGCAGGGTCATTTATCACCGTAGGGCCAAGACTTTGAAAATCTTTGTAATGAACCATTAGATGCTACTACATACCAAAAATCTTAGCTCTAGGCCTTATTGATTCATAGAAGAAGATTTTTTAAGATTTTCCTATTTAACTCTATGTAAAACAAGTGACCCTGGTGTGGGGTCATTTATCACCATTGGGCTATGATTTGTACAATCTTGGTAGTGGCCCATAAGATGATGCTACATACCAAATATCTAAGCTCTAGGCCTAATGGATTCATAGAAGAAGATTTTTTAAGATTTTCCTATATAACTCTGTGTAAAACAAGTGACCCTGGTGGGGGTCATTTATCACCATAGGGCTATGATTTGTACAATCTTGGTAGTGGCCCATAAGATGATGCTTCATACCAAATATCTAAGCTCTAGGCCTTATGCATTCATGGAAGAAGATTTTTTAAGATTTTCCTATATACCTCTATGTAAAACAACTGTGCACCCTGGTGCGGGGTCATTTATCACCATAGGGCTATGATTTGTACAATTTTGGTAGTGGCCCATAAGATGATGCTACATGCCAAATATCTAAGCTCTAGGCCTTATGGATTCATAGAAGAAGATTTTTTAAGATTTTTCTATATAACTCTATGTAAAACAAGTGACCCCTGGTGCGGGGTCATTTATCGCCATAGGGCTATGATTTGTACAATCTTGGTAGTGGCCCATAAGATGATGCTACATACCAAATATCTAAGCTCTAGGCCTTGCAGTTTTGCAGAAGAAGATTTTCAAAGTTTGCATTTTTAAAATCTATTTTTAGCTCCTGTGACCTAATTATGCAATGGACCAGAACCATTTATACAACTTTAGTAGAGCTTCATCCAAGGAACATTCCTGCAAAATATTTTTCAAATTGGCCAAGCCGTTTAGGAGGAGATGTTGTTTGAAGCAATTGTTGACGCCGCACGCACGCACGGACGCCGGACAAAAGGCGATCAGAAAAGCTCACCTTGAGCACGTTGTGCTCATGTGAGCTAAAAAGAGATGTTTATCTGTGTATTTAACCCTGCTCCCTGTATGGAGTTTTCACAGTGACATATGAAATTTGTTAGGAAAAGGATCTATACAAAAACTGTCCAAGTGTTCTCGAAAAGACTTAAGTATGATTTCAGACATAAATTTGAGTATCTGTATACTCAAATCTTTATTGAAACTAATGGGCAAAGTTAGAGCCTGAGTATGGAAATAATACTTAAGCACCACTTTAATTTTCGAGAAACAGGGCCTGAATAAGACCATTACATTGTAAAAGCTGTTCTGTGAATTGTTGGATCTAGCTTTGCGTTACAATACGGTAAAGAGTCCAATGTTATGTCTTTCTAATTTGCAATAGGAATTAGACCTTAAGCATCTTTGTACTTCTATAAATGTTGAATAGAGCCATCATGGAAAAATGCTGGTTTACAGTATCAGTAGCACATCCAACTGACTAAAAAAACAGGGCCATGATGGCCCTGGATCGCTCACCTGAGTACCATTGCTACAACTGATTACAAGGTTTTTAAACAGACAAGAATTCTGATATAACTCAATCTTAAACATTTTAGCCCTGACAATACTACACACCAAATATATAAGCACTGGGCCTTATGGTTTCAGAGGAGAAGACTTAGTGCGGGGTCATTTATCTCCAAAGGGCCACCATTTTGAAAATCTTGATAATGAACCATTAGATGATGCTACATACCAAATATCTAAGCTCTAGGCCTAATAGATTCATAGAAGAAGATTTTTAAAGGGGCATTTATCACCAAGGGCATGATTTGTACAATCTTGGTAATAAACCATAAGATGATGCTTCATACCAAATATCTAATCTCTAGGCCTTATGGATTCATAGAAGAAGATTTTTAAAGATTTTCCTATATAACTCTATGTAAAACAAGTGACCCCTGGTGCGGGGTCATTTATCACCATAGGGCTATGATTTGTACAATCTTGGTAATGAACCATAAGATGATGCTACATACCAAATATCTAAGCTCTAGGCCTAATGGATTCATAGAAGAAGATTTTTAAAGATTTTCCTATATAACTCTATGTAAAACAAGTGACCCCTGGTGTGGGGTCATTTATCATCGTAGGGCTATGATTTGTACAATCTTGGTAATGGCCCATAAGATGATGCTACATACCAAATATCTAAGCTCTAGGCCTAATGGATTCATAGAAGAAGATTTTTAAAGTTTTTTCTATATAACTCTATGTAAAACAAGTGACCCATGGTGCGGGGTCATTTATCACCATAGGGTCATGATTTGTACAATCTTGGTAATGAACCATAAGATGATGCTTCATACCAAATATCTAATCTCTAGGCCTTATGGATTCATAGAAGAAGATTTTTAAACATTTTCTATATAACTCTATGTAAAACAAGTGACCCTGGTGCGGGGCATTTATCACCTAGGGTATGATTTGTACAATCTTGGTAATGAACCATAAGATGATGCTACATACCAAATATCTAATCTCTAGGTCTTATGGATTCATAGAAGAAGATTTTTAAAGATTTTCCTATATAACTCTATGTAAAACAAGTGACCCCTATTGCGGGGGCATTTATCACCGTTTGGCTATGATTTGAACAATCTTGGTAATGAACCATAAGATGATGCTACATACCAAATATCTAAGCTCTAGGCCTAATGGATTCATAGAAGAAGATTTTTAAAGTTTTTCCTATATAACTCTATGTAAAACAAGTGACCCATGGTGCGGGGTCATTTATCACCATAGGGTCATGATTTGTACAATCTTGGTAATGAACCATAAGATGATGCTTCATACCAAATATCTAATCTCTAGGCCTTATGGATTCATAGAAGAAGATTTTTAAACATTTTCCTATATAACTCTATGTAAAACAAGTGACCCCTGGTGCGGGGTCATTTATCACCGTAGGGCTATGATTTGAACAATCTTGGTAATGAACCATTAGATGATGCTACATACCAAATATCTAAGCTCTAGGCCTAATGGATTCATAGAAGAAGATTTTTAAACATTTTCCTATATAACTCTATGTAAAACAAGTGACCCTGGTGCGGGGTCATTTATCACCGTAGGGCTATGATTTGTACAATCTTGGTAATGGCCCATAAGATGATGCTACATACCAAATATCTAAGCTCTAGGCCTTGCAGTTTTGCAGAAGAAGATTTTCAAAGTTTGCATTTTTAAAATCTATTTTTAGCTCCTGTGACCTACTTTTTTAACCAATCTGAATAATTTGTACAACTTTGATAGAGGGCATCATAAGGATGATTCCTGTGAAGTTTGGTCAAAATCCCTTCAGCGGTTCATGAGGAGATGTTGTTTAAAGCAAATTGTTGACGACGGACGGACGCACGCACGCACGCACGCACGGACGACGGACGACGGACGACGGACAAAAGGCGATCACAATAGCTCACCATGAGCACGTTGTGCTCAGGTGAGCTAATAAAACAACTAATCAATGACGGAAATTGCTATACCCTTGCTTTACAGCCTTGACTCAAAAACTTAAAAGAACAAGTATTATGAAAGTATTGCTTAGGCAATACTAAGTCCCCTACCGGCAAATGAAAACTAAGACCCCCCAACATACACACAAACACAACCTGTTTATTTCAGTCATATAACAACATCCAGCTAATTACAGGTGGAGGAAGACCTGAGTGCAGAGAAACTG
Organism: Solen grandis; assembly: GCA_021229015.1. NCBI lineage: Eukaryota > Metazoa > Mollusca > Bivalvia > Adapedonta > Solenidae > Solen > Solen grandis. The sequence continues at coordinate 4,584,640 of CM037794.1, read as the reverse complement.
CTATTTAAAAAAATTTCTAATTGCAAGGGCTGTAATTTCGTCAAAAATCAATGGAACGGAACAAAACTCAAACTTGATCTGTAACTCATGGTGATAGACTCACACACCAAAAATTAGATGTATATCTGCAAGCGTTTAGAAAAAAAATCCGGAAAACTGCTATTTTAACGAAATTTTCTAATTCCAAGGGTCGTAATTCCGTCAAAAATCAGTGGACTGGAACAAAACTCAAACTTGATCTGTAAGTCATGGTGGTAGACTCACACACCAAAAATTAGATGAATATCTGCAAGCGTTTAGAAAAAAAGTCCGGAAAACATGTGTGTGACTGACAGACGGACTGACGTACGTCCTAACGCAGGTATATACTTGTGTGGCTATCCTATTGTTCTTTCTATTGTTCTTTTAGCCACCTAAGAGACAATTTTAGCCACTTACGAGAAAAGATCAAAGGCTGCTAACCCTAACCCATTGTTCCCTAGCCCCGTAAGTACCCCTACGTGTGTACGGACCAACAGACTGACGGACGGACGGAGTGCAAACCTATAGTCCCCTTCGGCGAAGCTGGAAGGGGACTAAAAAGAGGCAGTTGTAATAAAAGACATACTACCTAATATTATAAGTAGAAAGGGGAAGTAACTTTTTATACATTCTAGAGATGTGCCTTCCCCTAGTTATGGACCCTCTGCCTATTGTACAAAGTTTGACTGTTGTATTGTAGAGGCTTCTTAAGGCATTGTAAGTTTTGCATAATGGGACAGGACATAAAATTTGCCTATAAAAGCCCATAACTGTATTACCATGGCACATCCCTATTACAAATGGATGGATTGTAACTTAGATATTAAATACTTGCATACCAAATACGAATTCAATACAAGTTTTTCTAAAATAATTGCTTGGAAACAAAATGCCTATGGACAGATTTTCTAATAATATGGTACTTACATGCCTACCCTACTGTCCTCTCTATTGTTTTTCATAGCCACACAAACCATAAAAGCCACATAAACCCAAAACAGAATTAATAGCAAAAAAGAGAACTTACTATTACCTACTGATCTCATAGCCATATTAGTACCATTTTATTTGTGCGGTCATACTGAGGAATGGTAAGATTGAAGTTAGGGGCCATTTCTTTTGTTATTCTTTGTTGTTGTTTAAATGGCTATGGTCCATTATTCTATAGTAACGGAATGAAGTAAATTGTTCTCTGTTGTTCTGTTTACATTTTCTGGATGCATAGACCTACTAATCAGATCTAAAACATGTTGAAACATTAACTCTGTTAAATATAGAAGGTATCCTCAACAAATAAGAGCTACCACTGAAAGTGATGAATACCATGGCAACAACGCAATGTTCCAGTCCACACCACATACAGCTATAAATTCAGGCTTTCTATTTTTAGAATGGTAACCTTGACCCTCACCACACTGATTTCAACTCATTGAGCAATGTTTACCAGTTTCACTGGAGTACATATAGTGTTAGATGCTGAAAAAAAGAGGACACAGAATATGATTTCAGTTAAGCCCCCTCCCCTTTCCCCCTTGCAATCTAAAGCAATGGTAAACACAGTCAAATTGTTTACTGTCCATTGTTTGCACTCAGATGTACTTACTTTAGGAATCTTAATGTACTCTTCTGCACAAATGTGGTGTTCCCATAATCTACAAAATACACCTGAAAAAGAAAATAAAATAAAAGAAATATATTTAAATTATCTCCCTTGAATGCTCTATAGGGCATCTTTACCTCTCTTACTTCACTCTCTTAAATGAAGCGTTTTTCAGACAAAGCCATAAACTATTGAATGTAGTGTTTTTTCCTGGACTTTATTTGATATACTGTACCTATCAATGTTTTGATCTACTATTATGGCAGGGTCGGACTTTAAGCACATGCAGGAGATACCAAGGGGATTTAAGCATAAAGCAAATTTGTCCATGGTGTCTGAGGTACTCAAAGAGACAAAAATCCCCGTCATGGTTTTCTTTTGGGGTTTGCCAAAATCAGCGTTCACCATTCACAACAATAAGGTTTGATCCAAGGCAAAAGTTATGGTTAAGTAATATCTCAAGGAAATAAAAGATAATTTTCTAAGGACTAATCCCAAGACATATATTGAATAATGCTCCTGATATTATCTCTACATAAAACTCCATCAAAATTATCTATTTTAATCTCAAAACCTACCATGAGAGACCCCACAATTTAATATTCTTCAGATAATATTTTTAAAGTCAATGAAGATGAAGAATGGAGAGATAAAAGTTGACAAACAAGCTGCAAAGAAACCAATGTACCTGTATAAGGCCGGATTCATTCTGACCAATGATGACCCCACGATGCCAATTGTTGTCCTCCGGGAAAAGCGTGGCACACACCTGACCAGCGGTCAATAGACTGTCCGGCAGCATGTAGTCCTTGCTGGTGGACTGGCGATACACCTCGCTGGAAATATGCATGGAGAGAATAGTGAATGGAGTCCCTGAAAGAATGTATCAAGGAGTGAAAGTGAAACTAGGCTAAGTGCTTATATATTTATATGCACTTAGCCTAGTTTCGCTCTAACCCCTCAGTATTATCACAAGGGAGATACAGTTTGGTGTTTACTCTGGGTAGAATGGTACCGCACACTACAGCTGTACCACCCACCACCGTACTTTGTCTTGTGGTACTGTACCCAGTGCATTATTCCCTGGTATGTACCAAGTACAAAGAGGCAATGGCTGAACAACAACTTTCATTGTATTACAGAGTCACTTGGTTCGATCACATTCCATTCCTTGATGTATGGACAGTTATCGTGAACAACAGTGTATATACCAGCATGCCCACTGCCTTTCAATAATTGGGGTACATGTACCCACTGGTTTGAAAAAATTGGGGTACAGACAAAAAAATCAGGGTACAAAATATACTTTACATAAACTTTTATTTATTTCACATATGTATGATCTATTGATGTTACAAAAGTTGTTTTTGTAATAATTAAAGTATCATTTGCAGAAGGCTTCTTAAATTATGATTGTTTCAGGTGGAACAAATATACCTTTCAGTGATACAGTGGTGTTACACAACAATTATTTAGTCTTTTAGACCTTACCTCTCATTAAATCACAATCTCCAAATAGTAAGCAACAGATGACTAGTAAAAATGCCTCATAAGCACATGGTCATAGAAGTTCTAAACAACGTCGAACGTAAACATAAAACAACTAAGAAATTCCGTATCCGAACATTTGCAATATCCGAATTCCATGTCATTTACATAGACGCGGAAAACCGTCTTTTTTACAATTCATAATGTTTCTAACAAGATGAATTAACCTGGATGTTACGTAGGTATTTAGATTGTTGTTTTGGTCTGTTTGAATTCAACTTACTTTCTTTCGATTTGAAAAAATCGAGGATAGATTCCTTTCTTTTGGGCCGTTCAGACGACATATCGTACGGGTTTTGCGTACGTTTTCGGTTCAATTACCGTGATGCGTGAGCCGTCCAAAAAGTGTCAAGCGTTAGTTTATAGACAAAATCTGGCAGATTTGTAATGAAAACCCGTTTTATCAGCAATATTTTCGTTTAATAAGCTTATTTTTTTGCAAAAAAAAAATCTGCGTACATGTACCCATCAATGTTAAAAAATCTGCGTGCACATATTTTTTTTTGCGTGATTCACGCAAAGTTTTGCGTGAATGGGCACCCTGTATACATCAAACAATCATAATTTATTAGCTGACCCTGCTGACCACTACATACTAAACTACTTACTCCAGTTGGTCCATAAGAGCTTCCAGTGCCAGGGATCGCGTCTTGTGCCTCAGGATGACCCAGAAGAGCCCTGGGTTGACGATGTTGGACACATACAGCTCTATGTAGTTTTCCTTGTCCGGACACATCTCTGGTACATAGTGGCATCCCGGGCCTGAGAATAAAGACAAAATATAAATATGATAGTTGTTTGGGTTTAACATGTCACAGACAGTCTTTTAGTCATTTGCTGACTTTAATTAACATTAGACAGATTGATTGCTGCTTCAATGCGACATCACTCTATAAACAAGTGGCCTATCACACCCAGTCATATTACCTTGGCAACAAGCCAACCTTTCCTGGAATTATGGTGAGCTAATAAAGTATACTTAACAACGTTGGAATAAACCCAAATATGTTTTTATTTTTTTGGTTACTGCTGTTTTCCAACACTGATTCACTGAATAAACCCTGTTATAATTTTAATTTTCTACGAAATATCTAAGCCAAATAAAAGAAAAATTCAGGGTTCAAAGAGACCTTCAATGCCAAATTTTAAGCATGTTTTAAGAACATTTCTCCATTTTTCAAGCATTTTTTGTTGCACATGTATCACTTGTTACAAACGATTAAGTAACTTAACAAGAGTGTTCTCTAGAACACATGTGTCACCTGCTGAAGGGTGATAGGAAAAGTGTGACAAAGACAGACATCCGGAGGACAGATAGACAACGGAAAAGTGATCCCTATGTGTCACCTCTGCCTACAGCAGGTGACACAAAAACAGTCACAAAACATTGAAGACTTTTTTTTGACAGTTTAATGACACATATTATGTGATATTTTACAATATGGCTAAAAGCATGATAATGTATTCCCTCATTAAATTCATGTTTAGTGTATTATATCATTATACACCATGATCATGTATCCCCCGTTTCCGTCTGATTCGTTGATCCACCACAAAATAATTGTCCAGTGTGAACATTTCCATGGATTTTGAATTGCGAACATTTTTTTTTACTTTTTGTGTTTGATTTCAACTTTGTTTCATCCATATTGCCAATGTCAATTATTTTGCCGTGTGTGACCCTCTGCTTTTCTCTTGTCATCACATTCTACAACCCAGGGATACATTATCAATCATTTCTCATTAAAAATACATTTTCCTGATGCCATTTGAAGAACAACTAAGAGGCATAACTACGGCATATTTGTACCAGCACAAGCTTGAACCTGCTGCAATTCCTCCCCTTAACGTTATGTTAAGCAATTCATTTTATTGATTTTGGTACTAAACGGGATCATTTGTTGAAACTATCAACTTTTTCCCGTGCACTTTGTCATTTATTCATTTTCAAGCATGTTTTCAGACGAAATTCAAATTCCATAAAAGAGTTATCCCCTCTTGCCTATAGGTTGGGGTGGTGATCATATACAAGTATTCCAAGAATCAAAACAATACCTTAAGGGGTTCAGTGAAAAAGTGAGGTGGTACAAAAAACTTAACCAAGATTCTAAGTTGAAAAAGGGCCATAACCTGATCAAAATCAATAACAGAGTTATCCCCTCTTGCCTACAGGTTAGGGTGGTTGTCATTTGCAAGTATTTCAAGTATCAAAACAATACCTTACAGGGTTCAGTAATGAAGTGAGGTAATAAAAAAAAACTTAACCGTTGCGGTGACGCAGACGCTGATGCTCGGGTGAGTAAAATAGCTCTCCCTATTCTTAGAATAGTCAAGCAAAAACTTTATGTGTTTTATTTACTTCAATAAAGACCTGCAGTAATAGTATCCGTATTTATTCATTTTACCAATGAAGCAAATTGTGTTATTTATTATACATACCTTAAAACAAGAATTATTAAAAAATACATACTGATATCACAAGGAGAAACTGTGTTTATTATCACTGCTTAAAGCCTTAATATTGATACAAATGATCATATTTTTAATTTTGTATTTTTGTACATTGCTAGCTCCAAATGTTTAACAACAAATTAACTCAATTATGTCATGCCTGCATTACAGATGCATAATGGTACATACAGATACTCAAGGAATGTGTCATTTTAAATTGATTTCTACAGTATGACCTTTAGTATCACATACAGTCATATCGGGCACATCTGAATACAATTTTACAATGTATCAAGTGAATCATTACAGCCTTAATGCCTTTGGGGTTTGTCAGGAACAAATCTATTCTTTGTACAGTAAATTCATTGAAAAAATCCAATTTGGCGGGGGAGTATGTGATGGCCTGTAAGTAGGTAACCCTTAGGGATGAGATACTTGTGTAAACAGTCTGGTAGCTCAGTTGGTAGAGCATAGAGCACTTGCCCTGAAGCCAGCCCGGGTTCAATTCCCAGTCTGGCTGCACATTTTTCTCCCCTGGTTACACATATACAGTCAAACTTGCTCAATGGACCACATTTGGCTTAAACAAGCATTTTATATCCCACACACACAATATCAATCTATAACTTTGGTCAATTAAACAATCTTTTCTTCACACGACCAGTGACTGATCATCATCTCTGAGGGACAAATGACCATTGATATTGCCATCTGCAAAACAGCATGTTTATCAATATGCTGTGGAACGGCTTAAACCTTCTTACCGACGATATCCTCAGGGAAGTCGTGTGAGAGGGCAGTACTGTCAGCTGGGACTGCTTCCTCCAGTGGAATGTCAGCATTTATGTGGTACAGAACCAGTCCATCTGAAATCACATGGAGAAATAAATATATAATGTTGTTGTTTTATATACTGACACGGTTAATTGTGACACATTTTCTATGAAAAAAAATGAAATCAAGGCAAACATGTGTGATAAATGCAACTATTCTATTAGTATAATACAATAAGGGGTAATAATTCAATAAAAACACAGAATTTAGATGGATAATAACCCCATAGAACACACAATTTAGATGAAATGATAAAGGCAATAACTCCGAAAACACACAATTTGGATGGAAAGAAACAGTGGGAAATAACTCAATAAAACAAAATTTAGATGGAAAGCAGTAATGGGTAATAACAAACAAGAGGGCCATGATGGCCCTAGATCGCTCACCTGATATCATTAGGCTATGTAAAATCAAGTGACCCCTGGGGCAGAGCCAATTTTGACCCCAGGGTCATGATTTGAACAAACTGGGTAGAGGTCTATTAGCCCATGTTACATACCAAATATCTAAACTCCAGACCTTGTGGTTTTTGAGAAGAAATTTTTCTAGATTTTTTTCCAAAATAAGTCTATGTAAAATCAAGTGATCCCTGGGGAGGGGCCAATATTTTCACCAAATATCTAAATGCCAGGCCATGTGTTTTCTAGTTTCCTAAAAAGAAGAATTTTCAAGTTATTTCTATATTAGCTTATGTTAAATCAAGTGACCCCTGGGGCAGGGCCAAATTTGACCCCAGGGCCATGATTTGAACAAATTTGGTTGTGATCTACTAGACAGTGCTGCACACCAAATATCTAAACCCCGGGCCTTGTGGTTTCTGAGAAGATTTTTCAAGTTTTCCTATATTAGCTATGTTAAATCAAGTGACCCCTGGGGCGGGGCCAATTTTGACCCCAGGGTCATGATTTGAACAAACTTGGTAGAGATCCACAAGACAATGCTACACACCAAATATCTTAACTCTATGCCTTGTGGTTTCTGAGAAGAAATTTTTCAAGGTTTTTTCCTATATAGCCTATGTTAAATCAAGTGACACCTGGGGCGGGGCCAATTTTGACCCCAGGGTCATAATTTTTACAATCTTGGTAGAGAGTCATAAGATCATGCTACATACCAAAAATCAAAAGGCTAGGCCTTGTGGTTTCTGAGAAGAAGATTTTTTCAAGTATTTCCTATATTAGCCTATGTAAAATCAGGTGACCCCTGGGGCGGGGCCAATTTTGACCCCAGGGCCATAATTTGAACAATCTTGGTAGAGATCATAAGCTGCACATACCAAATATCTAAACTCCAGGCCTTGTGGTTTCTGAGAAAAGATTTTTTCAAGTTTTCCTATATTAGCCTATGTAAATCAGTGACCCCTGGGGCGGGGCCAATTTTGACCCCAGAGTCATAATTTGAACAATCTTGGTAGAGAGTCATAAGATCATGCTACATACCAAAAATCAAAAGGCTAGGCCTTGTGGTTTCGGAGAAGAAGATTTTTTCAAGTTTTTCCTATATTAGCCTATGTTAAATCAAGTGACCCCTGGGGCGGGGTCAATTTTGACCCCAGGGCCATAATTTGAACAATCTTGGTAGAGAGTCATAAGATCATGCTACATACCAAAAATCAAAAGGCTAGGCCTTGTGGTTTCGGAGAAGAAGATTTTTAAAATTTTCATTTTTAAAATCTATTTTTAGCTCCTGTGACCTAGATTTTTGACCAATCAAAATAATTTTAACAACTTTGGAAAAGGGCCCCATAATGAACATTCCAGTGAAGTTTTATCAAAATCCAGTGAGTAGTTTAGAAGGAGATGTCGTTTGAAGCAAAATGTTGACGGACGACGGACGGACGGACGACGGACGGACGACGGACGGACGGACGACGGACGAAGACCGGTCACAATAGCTCACCTTGAGCCTCTGGCTCAGGTGAGCTAAAAAACAAACAAAAAACACCCACACACAACACACAATCTGGATTGAAAGTAAGACACTTACACTGTCCAGTAAAGACAATCTGTAAGACCGAGTCAGCTAGCGACAGACAGAGATCATTTGCCGTCTTAAACCCAAGCTCTTCGACTGGTAAGGGGGTCCCAGTGACCTCCTGGAACAAAGGGAAATAACTTCAATCATACTGTATTCAAAATCATGAAGGGAATTGAATCTCACATCAGTTGTGATATATTTGATGTTTTGATTTTATTCATTTGTCTATTTTTTCACTACTAGGAGTAATGAAAAAAAATCTCATTTGGAAGATTAAGTATTCAATAAAAATATTGGATAAAAATTTACCCACTGGAGACTCACTTTGCACAGTTTTTCACTAAGTCAGGGGCCATCACTCTGCTATGACTAAATGAATTTCAAAATACAGCTTCCAATACAGGTGAACATTCCTGTTCAATTTCATGACCTGATATGGTTTTGGAGATATGCATGATACAATTTCTTTTAATGAAAAACAACAAGAACAAAAAAAAAAAAAAACTTAAATTAGGCAGAAATTCCATTTCCTTTTGCAAAAAATTCAAGTACATGACTAATTTAACATAAATTATCATCTTCATAGCTATTAAAATAATTTTTAAAGAAATGAAATATAGTTCTTTAATAGAAACAGATATGAAATTCGTCCCCATGTATCAAAGTATGGCTGACTGAATTCAAGCCTTGTCCCATTGTTCATTTCCTGCAATGCTCTTGGGAGGTAATGATGTAAACCCCAAACATAAGAAGTAAAACAGTGGTAACATACCAGATAAAGACCAGGAAATTGACTCATGGGAACACCAAGAGGCTTGTCTTTTAAGATTTTGTTGATCGAGTCTTTCAACACTTCCTGAAGAGTCCTGCCGCTGATTCGTCGCATTCGAGTTGAATCCCCTTTTTCTGAAAATAACAGAAATTTTCATGACATTTTTGTTCTAGACTTGGTGAATTGAAAACAAATGCACATGACCATTTCAAATGAATCAGCACCAATATAGATTGTCTTCTCCAAATTATTTAGCTGAAGTTCATCAGAAATATACATGAAATTTGAATTTTTTCCTTAGACTTGTTCACCTGAAAACATTACTCAAATCTCTTCAAGTCAAGCTTAATTAAATACCAAAATACTTACACTGCTAAAAAACATATATGTATGAAATACAATACTTCAATTTCAAGCTTTTCAGTAGATGCAAGATTTACTTTTCAATTATTTTGCCTGAATTACTTTTTTTCTGAAGGGAGAAACAAAATATTATTTTTCACTATTTTAAAGTTTTTTCATCACACTGTTTGCAAATATTTAAAGGTAAAGTCCCTGCAATGGTTCCACTACATCTTGGACCACTTAACCTCTACCAAGAAAACCAAGGTACCCTAATGAAACATTAGGAAACTTTGGTTATCTCTGTGAAAGGCCATGAGATCCGAAATGTATATGGGCAAATGATTACTCTTCATAAAAAATATCAAATTATATTGATTTGCAAATCTGAATGCATGACAAGATAACAGATTATAAACTACATATATTTAGGAAATGAAATAATTGTTAATTCTTAATCTTAAAAGTTTACATACACAAATTTATCTTATGATTTTCAATGAGATACCTGAACATATCAGTGAGATATAATTTATATCTAACTGTTAAATCTGTAAGTGATATAGAATTTTGTACATCTGCACATTGAAATATACAGCAAAAATAGAACGCAAAATGGAAAAGATTTCCATGACGTCATGGTTACGTAAAATATTTGACGTGATTTGGCATTTTAGTTTTAAATGGCAGCAATACATCATAAAAATCTGTAAATACAACTTTCTGTGTCTAGCCTTTTTTTAAAAAAAAAAAAAAACGTGGGAAATTCTTACATGGTGACGTCGCGTTCATTTGTGGAGGTAAATACAATAGTAGTAACAGCCTAGTCAGCACGTACCTAGTAACCAAATGACACACAAATGACACAAAATAGTCTGGCCAATACAAAGCTGTAAAGTACGAAATATTTGCATGGTTAAAATCAAAATAATAAATATTTGCCTATATTTTACTGGCAAATAAAATATGGGCGGTTGTTTGGATGCGAATAGTTAAATCATTCGTGCTATGCAATCGTGATTTAATTACTATGCATCCTAACGTCCAGCTAAGTACAAGTAGAGGAAGACCCTGAGTACACAGAGGCACCTCGGTAGAACCACTGCCACCTACTGCAAACTAGAAGGAAGGAAAGGCTTCCTCACAGATAAAGTACATGTGACCAGACTGGGACTCAAGCCCACAGCTTTGAGGGGCTGAGTGATACTAATTTAGCAACTGTAACCACTTGGCCATTAAGTCAAAAAAAAAAACAAGAGGCCCAAGGGCCATAAACGCTCACCAGTGTAAATCAGCATATTCAAGATGATTTTTTCTATAAGGAAATCAAATGACAAACCAGAGTTTTCAATTATTTTTTCTATTTGTTGCCATGGCAACCAGAGTTCTTCATGGATCAACTTTATTTGAGCAATTTTTGTAGAGGCCCACCCAAGGATCATACATGCCAAGTTTTATCAAATTCTGTCCAGCGGTTTCAGAGGGGATGATTTTCAAAGTTTTAAATTATTTTTTCTATTTGTTGCCATGGCAACCAGAGTTCTTCATGGATCAACTTTATTTGAGCAATTTTTGTAGAGACCCACCCAAGGATCATACATGCCAAGTTTTATCAAATTCTGTGCAGCGGTTTCAGAGGAGATGATTTTCAAAGTTTTCAATTAGTTTTTCTATTTGTTGCCATGGCAACCAGAGTTCTTCATGGATCAACTTTATTTGAGCAATTTTTGTAGAGGCCCACCCAAGGATCATACATGCCAAGTTTTATCAAATTCTGTCCAGCGTTTCAGAGGAGATGATTTTCAAAGTTTTCAATTAGTTTTTCTATTTGTTGCCATGGCAACCAGAGTTCTTCATGGATCGACTTTATTTGAGCAATTTTTGTAGAGGCCCACCCAAGGATCATACATGCCAAGTTTTATCAAATTCTGTCCAGCGGTTTCAGAGGAGATGATTTTCAAAGTTTTCAATTAGTTTTTCTATTTGTTGCCATGGCAACCAGAGTTCTTCATGGATCAACTTTATTTGAGCAATTTTTGTAGAGCCCACCCAAGGATCATACATGCCAAGTTTTATCAAATTCTGTCCAGCGGTTTCAGAGGAGATGATTTTCAAAGTTTTCAATTATTTTTTCTATTTGTTGCCATGGCAACCAGAGTTCTTCATGGATCAACTTTATTTGAGCAATTTTTGTAGAGGCCGACCCAAGGATCATACATGCCAAGTTTGATCAAATTCTGTCCAGCGGTTTCAGAGGAGATGTCTTTTAAAGCAAATTGTTGACGACGGACGATGGACGAAGGGTGATCCCAATAGCTCACCCTGAGCACTTCGTGCTCTGGTGAGCTAAAAAAAAAAAAAAAAATTTGGCTATTAATACCAACTTTAAAAAAAAATTATAAAAATTAACACTTACCGGATATGATAGGCTTGCGTGCATCGTGAATCATCCAGTCTCCTTTTGGGTCAGGACGGACTGTATGTACAATGTCGGGCATGGAGGCTAGGAACTCTATCACGCTGAGGAAACCGAGCTCCCGGAAATCCAGTGGCCGTCCATGTACATGCTTTAAACACATGTGCATTTATTGAAACCTTTTTTAGAATTGTTTGAATTACATTGGAATGTGATCTGAATTCATTGTCTGTGATTAAGAGAAAAGAGCTGTCCATACAATACAATACAAATAAATAAAATGATCTCACAATATCTGAACACTGGACAGGACCTGCACAAACACTATATCTACTGATCTTTACCCCTTTACCTCATGAATATTCATGTACAAATTTATGGCTTTATGAATATCATATTACTGGTCTTTAAATGGTTTATGAAATGATGCATTTTTCTTTGCCACATAGACTGTTAAGAAACTGACCTACAATATTGTATGAACAAACAGAGGAGACCCTGATCTCCTATAGGAGCTGTCTGATCTGGGTCTGCTCTGTTTGCCTATGCGTCAATATGACTTTCTATAAAGTAAAGGGTTAAAGTCTACATAAAAAGACCAAAATGTTTTTATTAAGAATTTAATAAAATCTGAACATTTTGCCAATAAAGGTACACAGATGACATTAACATAAACCACATCACTGGTAACTGAAATATAAGCATGATAAAGGGGTTAATTTTTTTTTAAGATAATAAAGATAGTTTGAGCTTTTTCAAACATGCTCATAGAGGAGTGGCCAGCAAAAGAAAATATGATCTTATAAAAAAAATCAACAAAGTTCTATTTATTTCATGTTTTTGTTTTCTTCAGATTACCATATTTTCTTATTTAAGATAAAACTATTTATCTTATGATTTTCGATGAGATACTGAAATATACCAGTGCAATATAATTTATATCTAACAGTTGAAACGGTGAGTGATATAGAATTCTGGTTTCCGATTTGTACATTGAAATTTATAGCAAAGTAGAAGGTGAAACGGATAAAGATTTCCATGACGTCATGTTTACTTCAAATAATTCGATGTTATTTGGTGCCATTTTTGGTACTATCTGATTAGTTTAATGCAAAATCTATAGAAAACAACAAAAGATAAAAAGAAAATTTGTTTGTTTTCAGTGAATATGGAATATATCTCATTTCAAAGTGATACAATTTTCATATTTTCACTTGTGCTACGCACTCGTGAAAATATTGTAATTGTGTCACTTCTCAATGAGATATATTCCATATTCACCCAAAGCAAACAAATATCCTCTATCTCCCCTTATAGGAGATAATGTTATCTCTTCACTGCTAAAGACTAGATTTTCCACAGTGTGTATTTTGCCATTCTTTTTACAAGAAGCATGGAATTAAAATGCATATACTTGGATGCTATTTTTTACCTAATTGTGTACATCATCAAAAAACGAGCCTATGATACTTATTTAAGGTTATTCATCCATCATTCAATTATAATCATGGTCCTTCAAATGTTTAAAAAGACTTCAGTGCATTATGCAAGCATCCATTGACTTGGAGTTAAAGACTCTTTTGCTCAAAGTCTATAAAGGCTTGCATTTGCTATTAAATTCACAATCATGATCACTAGATGGACCATGATCACAATCTAATAATGAACGGATGACCATAAGGGGGCCATACTCCAATTTAGGTAGGATTCAAATAATACAAAACTACTTACTGTATATTCATAAGGGAAGCGACTAGCCCAAAGTCCATCAGGATTCTTTTCCAGAACCTATTACAGAAAACAATGCTGTAGGTAAAGCACATATCTGCTAGAAGAACATTATGTGATATGAAACCTATCCAGTATACCTGTATCATGTCCCATAATATTTTTTTTCTAGATATATCAATATATCTACCTTTCCACATTTCAACCATGCCCTGCCTTTCCAATTAATGGCTATGTCAACTGTTAGCAGTTTGTTTTGGTTTTTTTATCACAAACAAAACTTTCTTCTGGGTAAACTGGGTCAACCATTGACTACCTATTATCCCGGTGTAGCTATGGGAATACAATGGTGAACATTGGAAAGGTCCAATTCCCCTCCCAAGAAATTTTGATCTTTCAGATGGAGGTTTTAACAAAATAAGTAAGGACAAAATGCAGAAAAATAAAGCAATCAAAATTTTATTTATTGGTTAATTACTTTTATTTTAGCTTGTATGTATAGTGTTTTTTTCATATTAATATTATTAATATCATATTTAATAATTATGATACTTTTATCAGTTTTGGAATTGCATGCACTGGAATTCTCAAAGCATCAAAATTACAAGTGAAGACTGTACACTGTAGATAGGAGATAAATGTGGACTGAAACATGCATCCAAATGTAGAAATATAGCATCCTGGACTCCTTGAATGAAGATTTATATGTCAAATTTTAAAAAGTTTGTGTCCTAGGAATTAGAGGAAACTTAAATGATTTTAGAGTTATATGTGGAGATTTATGTGTGGAAAATTATTTGTGTAGATTCATGTGGAGAATTAAATGATTGTGGAGAATTATATGTGGAGAATTGCATGATTGTGGAGAATTATTTGTGGAGATTTATGTGTAGAGAATTATATGAGATTTATATGTGGAGAATTATATGACTCTGGAGAATTATATGTGAGGAGAATTGTACGATTGTGGAGAATTATAACAAATACTGAATATACCTTTAAATTAAATTATTAATGACCATGACCTTGAGTAAATGACATTGATTCAATAAATAACATTTGTGAGCTTCAAGGGATAAAGGGTTACAATTTTATGGAGCTTACATTTATTTTTACCTTACTCAGCTTGTGACAATGAGTGGATTACTTTTGGACAAGTCAAAACACATTCTCTGTTCATAAGCAATTTTTGTGTTATTTGAGCATCTGAGGCCAAGGCATTGTAGTTACTGCCTAGACCAGAAAGTGGGACAGATAGATAGATATGGTGATTCCTATTTATACATTTATGCATCATACCTACCCCCTACTCAACCATCACAAGCAGTACATTGTATAGCTATAAAAAGAATTTTTCGTCTAGATCCATTTCTTAAAGTGATTCATAAAAACAAAGTTATAAAGTGATTTGGAAAAAAAATTATTCCAATAGAGACCATATCCCTAACCATTTTAATTGGATTTTAACTAATATTTCCATGAGTCATATCTCATGGTTACCATGACAACCAACCTGCAGCACCTCCTCCTCAATGTTTTTCTCCTTGTGGGCATGGTAGTTGTGTCCCACCCTGGACTCACTGCCTCCATCACTACCCTCTTTCCTGCGACCTGAAGCAAGGAAATTACAAGTTTCATTAAAACTCATAGTGTAAAAGAAATATTGTAATTCCATTAAAACTCATAGTGTAAAAGAAATTTTAATTTATGTTAATTGAAAAGTAAACTACTGCCAGTTAAATCAAGCTGAAATAAAATTAAAATACAGAAAAAAAAACAAGATGAAAAGAAATTTAAATACAGGGGAAAAAATGAACAGTAGCTGAGCAGGAAAAGTGTGTGTTCAAATCCCGGCAGGGTCACTCCAATATTTCATGTGATGAACTCCAAAGCCATCCAGTAGGTCGGTGGTTCTACCTGATTTCCTTAAAGCACAAAGAATCTTTTTCCATCGATAGCTGGACAACACTATATGACTGAAATACTGTTATGGTGACAGTATACCCTTACTAATCAGAAGAATAAATACTGTTGGAAATGGGCAATGTATCTTTACTGACTAATCTGAATACACAGTTGTATTCCAAGTCAGATTTTAATCTGTCACCTTATCATAAATATCAAATATATATTTACACAATGTGACACCCACCTCTTCCTTTTGATGGCCTCTTGTGATGTTCATCAGAAGAATCCGGACTCTTGCTACCCTGACTGTGAAGTGATCTCCCTTGTTCTTCATATGAACTCCTTTCATTTGTATAGGTGCTTATTTCTGCTGGCAGGACTTTGACTCTCCCGGTTCTGTCTCTTTCTAATTTCACAATATCTTTCAAATATCTGAAGAGTTCTTCAAGAGACTCGAACCCACATTTCGAGTACATCAAAGAAATACCATACAGGTTTGTAAATGCTGTTTGAAAACTGTCCAATTCTATGCCATTTCCGAAGGCCTTAAAGAAGTCTCTTATCTGGTTTCTAACATAGGGAGAAACAAATCGCTGTGGCTGCATGGATGGGCCACCAATTCTGGGTGGCCGATTAGGTGGACCGCCTTGCCACACCCGTGGTGGTCCTCTGTTCCTATAAACTGCATACTTCTTCTTGTTTGTTACCTTTTGTTTGGAAACCAACTTTTCGATGTGTTTTGTTGTTTCATCAGCATTAGCTGTTAGTGTCATCATACCATTCTTCCAACCAATATGAACAGCATCTTCTATATCTCTGGAATAAAAAAAAAAAATCAATGATCAAATGTTTTACTGTAGTACTGCACCAATCTCCACGCAGTTATCTCCCTTTCATTCATTGGCATAGCTCTCTGCCACCATGAGTAGGCATTATCAGGATTTGATATATATTTTTTTAAATTGTTAAAAAAATGTTTCTATGTATCAGCTTAGTTTTCTCCCATTCATATAATATTGATTATGATGAAATAAATAAACAAGAGGGCCATGATGGCCCTGGAATGCTCACCTGAGAATAAGGTATTAGTGAGAGGAAAGGAAACAGCAAATATCTTATGATATTGTGAAAAACAGGCTCTGCCCTCTGCCAGCCATAAATCGAGTGAGTACTTTTAGACAAAAGGAATTTTAAAATTTGTACTATATACATATAAGGAAAATGGGCTTAGTCCCCTGGCAGCCATGTTTTTCAACGGATCAAAGTAATTTGAACAATCTTGGTAGAAGGAGACCTAAGGAACATCTGTGCCAAATAACATTGAAATCCAACTAGTACTTTTGGAGGAGAAGATTTTTGCAGTTTTTACCATACACATATAAGGAAAATGGGCTTAGTCCCCTGGCAGCCATGTTTTTCAACAAATCAAAATAATTTGAACAATCTTGGTTGAAGGAGACCTAAGGAACATCTGTGCCAAATAACATTGAAATCCAACTAGTACTTTTGGAGGAGAATATTTTTGCAGTTTTTACCATAAACATATTAGGAAAACAGGCTCCGCCGCCTGGCGATGTTTTTCAAAGGATCAAAATAATTTGAAAAATCTTGGTAGAAAGTGACCCAAGGAACATCTGTGCCAGTTTACTTTGAAATCTGACCAGTAGTTTTGGAGGAGAAGATTTTCATCATATTTTTTTCTTTCTGTTTCCATGGCAATCAGATTTCTGCATGGAATGAAATAATTTGAACAACTTTGAAAGGGCATCACCCAAGGAACATTCCTGTAAAGTTTCATCAAAATTGGCCCAGTGGTTAAGGAGGAGATGTTGTTTAAAGAAAATTGTTGACGCCAAACGCTGGACAAAAGGCGATCACAATAGTTCACCAAAAGCATGTTGTGCTCAGGTTAGCTGAAAAATGATAACAAATACTTTCTTTTTTTTTAAATATGAAAATACCCAATATTTTTTTAAATTCTTTTTATTTTACAGCGAGTGGCATTTTTCTAAGTATATTTTCTGATATAAACATCAATTATCACCTTGTGGTAAAAAATAATCTATTTAAAAAATAACTGCTTCTGTGCATGAAGATCTATAAATAATAAACCTTCGCCATTTTGTAAGCCTACCATCATCATGTGACATTTTTGACGGCAGTGATTCTTTGTGCAAGGGAGATCAATGTGTGGAGTTTAGTGCAGCACATGCAAAACTTTAACTGTAATATAAAGTAAGAAAAGAGACATTACTTGTATCAAATTAAGTTAATATTTATCTTCCTTGGTTTCTGAGGTCCCTAAACACTCTCATAAACTTTCAAGTCATTTTCTTTTGTAATTAAAATTCAGGTATAACCCTCTTGTATATCTTACACTTAATAAAACAGATTGTGGGGTGGTTAACAATAAACTTAACCTTTTACTTCATAAAGACTCATTTTGACATATTGGCAAACAGAGCAGACCCAGATCAGACAACTCTTATAGGAGCTGTCTGATCAGGGTCTCCTCTGTTTGCTTAGTAATTACTGTTTGATTATTCTCCTTTTACATTAAAACATCATTCTAAAAATATGCAGGTAGTTTTTTTGTAGCTTGTAGTTATTTTCAAGTACCAGTATGCATGAAATTTACGTTATAATCAGAGCACATATATATATATTGATATATATATCCAAACAGTTATGGATTGCTGCAATACAGTTTCTGTCATATCATTTCACCCCTACTCTATATATACATATGTATTCCATTTTCTGTGCACGATTGTTCAAGGTAAATTGAAAGTGTGGCTTAATTGAAAGAAATTGCTCATTAAAACTGTTAAAAGCAAATCAATCACTCGGATTTTTTAGAAGAAATACAAAAATTAACTAATGATCGTGCCTATAAGGCCATAGGTCAACTGTATCGGACCTCTATGCCAGAGGCAAGGTAGACCAGATTGAGAAAGATTGAGGAAGTGCAACGGCTGGCAGCAAGGTTAACTGGCCAAGTCTTCAAGTTCACAGAACCAGAGTCTGTCTTATAAGGTTTTATAAAATTGTCCATAATTATGCAGCCATTTACCCTGAGCATTTACTTGTTTCTACTGACTCTAGAGCCTGACAGAGTAGTGCAGATTGCTTTCAACACTTAACAACATCTAAAGACACCTGTTTATTCTGTTTACTTGCTGCCTGCCAAGCAGTTGTCACCGTGCCTATTATTATGTCCATCACTCCATAAATTTTCAATTACTGTACATAATTTTAACATTTCATTCAGATATCATGTGCCAACATATAAATACACAAAATATTGTTTAGCTATCCTTAACCAGTGTCTTCGCATGAACCTCAGTAAAGACGGAGTGAAGTATAAATGAAGAAGAATGTAAGTGTTTATTGGATGTTTTATGGCACAAGTACATTTATGTAAACATAATATATTCATACTATGAAAACAGCTCATCATATCTTATTCCTAACAAGAAGATCAAATTATAGATACCAATATCCATTCAACTTCATGACATGCTATGTAGAAGCATATTGTGCTGTGCAGCTCATTGATAAAAGAGAAACACACCAGTCATTAAAGTCAATTATAACATATGAGCTTTTTACAGTTAATATTATGTATTTTGTGTTCCAAAATAAAAAAAATAAAAATCAAATTCTTGCAGATCAATTTCCATTCAACTGTAACATTTGATGTTGTTGTTGTTTTTAATATTTTTTTTGTACTACATAACATCACTGGCATCTGGCTCATAATCCAATATATATACCACAGAGATGAGGTAAACAACTCCCTCAATCAGCAAAGTATACCAGCTTTTTTCCGTTGCCAATATTTTCATTTTCATTACACTTCAACATACATCTATGAGACCTGTGTCATTTGAAAGCCTGATAAATTAAGAACATTTTGGTATGATAAAATGCAATTGATTTGTGTATCTGGAGGGGTTGTGAACTAGCTGCAATAACACGTTATAAGTCTGCCTGGTACAAATTAAGAGAGCTCCTCCCAGTCTTAGCAAAGCAAACAACTGCCAATTGCTACCAAAGGTCGTATCTACTCTTCTTACATAAGACCTGTCTTGCTATATGGTTCCAAGACATAGGCTGTATCAGCTGCCACACTCGTGAATCTGCAGCGTGATGACAGAGCCATGATAAGATGGACCTGCCTAGTCGAGTCTGAAGAGAATGTCCCCTTTGAGACCCTTCTCTCTCAGCTTAACATAAGAGACTTTGCAGATATTCTCCGAAAAAACAGGCTGAGATGGTTTGGCCATGTAGAGCGCAGTCAAGGGTGGATATCCCAGGTACGTAACCTTAGCATTACTGGTCAAAGGGCTCCAGGCAGACCAGAGCTGTCTTGGGACGACCTAGTGAAATGGGATCTTGAGTCTCTATGGATGGACTGTACAAACCCACAAGATCGCCAGGCATGGAGAGGGAGACTTAATTCCCGACTGGACAGCCAGGCCTAACCCTTGTGAAAAGGAATAATTCAAGGCCTGGATAATCAAAACTGGATGATGATGATGATGATGATGATGATGATGAAAGAAAAACATCAACAAAAACAGCGATTCTCCAAATTTGAAACATTGTAAAAAATCAATGGTATAATGTCGGATAATGATTGGTATACCAAAATGTTTGTAATATATCGAGTACAATGGATTGTAATGAAAATATTGCTGAAAGAACAAAGCATGAAATAGGTCAAATAGGTTTTATGAGCTGGATTCCTGTTAGTCCCATCAATGAGCCGCTCAGCGCGACATGCTATTTTTTGTATTGGGTGTCACGCCTCTGGGTTAGGGATATCGCCAAATCGAAAGTAGAACGATATCACAAATTACGGGTACACAAATGTGGACTAGATTCCTGTGCATAAGATGAGCTCAGATGAATTAGAATTATTTTTAACAGTTATAAGTAATGGTACATCTAAAAAGATACGCTGTCAAATATAAAACTTACAAATGAAAGACAACAATCTAAAATACACCCTAGGTTTGGCTATAACCCCATCCCCGCCAGAACTGAGAACACTTATAAGCCCGGTCTTTTCCTGTAGCATTTTCATTACCTGAAGAAATCTTCAATCGTTGTATAGCCCATTGCCCTATATTCCAACGGTTCGCCGATGAAATCATGATAGTCTCTCTTCAGTTCCTGCACCGTCAATGGTGCGGGCACAGAAATGAGTAGAGCCCTAACCGTCTTTTTTACGTATTCTTTTTTGTTGCCAATTTCCGACATTTTGACAACAGTCTATTTGCATTGAATACAAATAATTACATCGATATGTTCAATCGAAACATTTATTCAAGAATGCAACAAAGTATTTTTATTATGCAAAGTTATAGGGAAGTAATTCAGCGTGCATAGGATGCAAATGCTAGCTTTTTGCCGTTGCACTCGTATTCAAATATATAGACGATGTAAATCAGAAATTTGAAGAAAAAGAAACAAAGTTTTTAGTCAATATTTTTTCCGATAATATATTTACTAATTTATGTACAAACAAGGTCACATTTATAAGAAAATGTCTTAGAAAATCAAAATACGGGTATTCGGTCCTCATCATGTAAACAATTATGGCGACTTTCAAGCGGTGCACATTGAACTTAATAAGAAGTATTCAACAAATCAAGAGATTCCCTGTCCAGAGTGTATCGAATGTTAGATATGGTTACAGAACTTTTGCTACTGTCTCTTTTAAACAGAATAGTTCAAAAGGGTAAGTATGTATATATTAGCTGTTTGTCTGACACAAGGTCATTGCCCAACACGTCGAACCGTCGGGAGCAAGTC
The DNA here is from genome assembly GCA_021229015.1 of Solen grandis. Lineage (NCBI taxonomy): Eukaryota > Metazoa > Mollusca > Bivalvia > Adapedonta > Solenidae > Solen > Solen grandis. The sequence continues at coordinate 4,563,217 of CM037794.1, read as the reverse complement.
AAAACGTACCCAAATCAAAACGTACCCACTTTTTGAGGTCAAAACGTGCCCAATTTTAAGGCCCAAAACGTACCCAATATATTTTTTTAATCATTTCATTATTGATATTTTCTTAAAATATTTTTAATCAGGTTATAATTTTAATCTCTACTGAGATCAGCTCCGGTTATTTTTTTTTTCGTATTGCCACTATTGGCCTCCACTAGGCCAATACGAAAAAGAAAAAAATAACCCGAGCGGATCTCAGTAGAGATTAGTTATAATTTATGATATTTTTTTGAAAATCTATTATTTTTTTTTTTTTTACATTAACACATTTTTTTAAAAATTCTTTTGTAGATGTTTGCTTTTTTATGATATATCAATATTCTCAAATAATTTATTATTGATACTTTTAATTTTTGAATAAAATATTTTTTTATAATTTATCTATAAAACTAAATGTAAATTTAATTCATTTTCAATTTAATACATGGTTATCGGTACCTTTGATCTCTACAATTGTGTGTTTTGACTTCTTGTCTTGATTGAATTATAAACAACTTTAATTGAATCAGATAACACCAATCAAGTAAAACGTGTTCACACATGGCATTTTATTTAGTGCCTACAGGGCTTTTTTCAGGTATCCCACGGGGCGGAATATTGGCCCCATTCCCAATGCTATCTAGGTACATTTTTTCCCAATCAAGAAAAAAAAAATCCAAAAGCCAAGAAATATATATTTTTTAACAAATATTTCCAAAGTAAATTGGTTTTGTTTACATTAACAATTCTTGTAGGTAAAATTGTTGCACACACTGCCTGAGGTCACGGTATAGTATAATTTAGGTTCTTGATGAAAAGTTTGTTTTTATGATGTATAAAGTGAACTATTGTTTGTATTTCAATGGGTCAAATTTCCCTATTTTATTGATTCGACAATTATTTTTTCCCCAATTTACAATTTTACTGATAATTTTTTTTCCCTGATTTGGCAGGGGCCCTTTTCCCAAAAAGCCTGAAAAAAGCCCTGGCCTATAGCATTTATAATTTAAAGGTGTGAAAGATGTTAACCTTAATTACAAGGTGATTATGCTGTTCACACTTACATTGAATTCTTGTTTTCCCAGCTTCTAGTTCTGGTATATGATAGATTGAATGAATGAAATATTTTCCTTTTTAGTCCCCTACCGGTGTTACCGAAGGGGACTATAGGTTTGCCCTCTGTCCATCTGTCCTTCAGTCCACAAAAACTGGATCCCATGATAACTCAAAAAGTACTGAAACTTTTTTTATGAAACTTAAAATGTGGATAGATGGCTGTATGGAGATTATGCATGTCTTTTTTTTTTTCTTCCTAGGTTGAAAAATCTGGTTGCTATGACAACAAATAGACTTAAAATATGGCAAATAAAACAATATATTGTGATAACTCAAAAAGTACTGAAAATATTTTTATGAAACTTAAAATATGAATAGATGGCAGATTATGCACATCATTTTTAGCTTGTTTTTCCCAGACCAAAATTCTGGTTGCCATGGTAACAGAAAAAATTATGCACCTCACCGGTAGGGGACTAATGTGATGAGTGCAACACCAGTTACTTGCTTTATTTTGATGTGTTTATCGTTAAAACATATGGAATATATACTTTTGATGGCATTCATGAAATAATATAAAAACATATAACTTTAACTGATAAAAATTACATTTAAACAAATTAATTGTACTTTAAAAACATATTTAAGTCATAAAAATAATTTAACTAGGGCATGTATTGACCAATTAGGTGGGTACATTTTGACCAACAGGTTGGTACGTTATGACTCCATTCGGGTATGTTTTGACTCCAATTTGGGTACATTTTGACTTGGGTATGTTTTGGTAATGGGTACGTTTTGACTATAACTTGAACCATCCACTATTTCTTTCGTCTTTTGATAATGTAATCAAGTAAAATCCTCTTGCCCCGAGCTGGAATCGAACTCGTACCTTCGGTATGTAAATATGACACTTTACCACGTTGCCACAAAAGGTAGCTAAATGGTAAGATAGTACAAGTGGCATTTGATTTTATATGGTAATTGGTTGGGACGTCTCAGCAAATTGATTACCTATGCTACGTATATCACACCTAAACGTACATGTGAAAGTAGATTGTCAATATATGGGACTTAACAGTTTCTCCCTTTCCTCATCTCCCTCTCTTTCTGTCTCTCTCTCTAAAATATTTAGTTTTTTTTTCTTTCTTTCATTATTCAATTTTTTAAATTATTTCTTGGAGATTAAAAAAAAATGCTGCTGAATTTATCAAGTTCCATACATTAAGCATTAATTTACCAACTTTAAACACAGCAATGGCCAATACATATAGTTAATTAAAAGAAAAATGACCAATAAAACCTTTTTTTTATTGTTATAATGTATTCAATTTAATAATAATGATATTTAAACATTTCAGATTACAAACAAAAATAAAAAAAAACAAATGAAAAAGAAAATCAAAAACAGATTTAATTGTTAAAGAAAAATGTTTATTTTATCTGCCTCACACATCTTTCTCTCACACAGTCTAACTTAATTAAATTTAATTAATGCCTATGTTAATGATGTCTTAGTATAAACAAACTACTTTCACACATGTATTTAGGTGTTATATATTTACATATCATAGGTAAACACTATTAAAAATCAATTTACCAAAACGTCCAAACCAATTACTATGTAAAATCATTTTACCAAACTGGTCATTTACCAAAACGTCTGTAAATCGCTACATAACCCCACCCCCCCTTTCAAGAGTATATCCTCAGATTCCTGGAGTATGAATGTTTGTGGGACTTTCTAAGGGTGTCATCTTTCCACATCTGTGAGTTATTTACAATGGGTGCCAAATGTAACCAAGTAAAATCCGACTGCCCCAAGCTGGAATTGAACTTGGGACCTTCAGTATGCAAATCAGACACTCTACCAGAATACCATGTCGCCACAAAAGCTAGCTCAATGGCAAGATAGTACAAGTGGCATTTGATACTTTTCTACAATCATATGTAAATAATTATAGGGATCGTTTTAAAGGTGTTAACACAATCATTTCATTTGACGGAGTTGAAGCAATGCCATTCATTAAAAATGTGATTATTTAATAATAATCAGACTTACTAAATGTTCTCATTTTGTTGCAAAAACTTTGGAGTTTGACTATATATCCAGATTATCAGCTGTCCATGCAGTAAGCAGGGATCGAAAATATTTTTCAGAGCCTGTAGGATGAGTGGCTGTTAAATTCTACTTGTCCTGCATGTAACGCTAATCGTCCTGGATTTCATGCATGATTTTAAGGATTAACTGTGCAGTTAAGATTTACTTATAAATGTACTTTTTTATTAAATATTAAAGAATGTATCCATTAATCATTTTGAGACAGGTAAGTAAAAGACTGCTAGAATGAACATATTTTATATGTTTACATTAAACACATTGACTATGATCATTCTAGTGGCTTACTTTGACGACTTTCCACTCATGCTAACCTTTTTCTACTTTTCCTGTAGCAAATTCTACTCATAAATATGAGTGGACGAGTGGAATTTTTGATCTCTGGTAAGTGATCCAACCCAGCACTGATTAACAAAACTTGAATAGCACATACTTTTATTGCACTATATGTAAAGCTGACTGAACCTAAAGAGTGCTACCTTCACTTTTCAGAGGTGCAAGAAAAGCTGGGTCAACTGTTGCAATTGGGACATCTCTTGCCTTGTTTGGATTAGGGAAGAAAGAAGAAAAGCTGAGTGAAAAAGATCAGATTAGAAAAATTGTCTCCTCAGGAATTGTTGCAAAACAGAATGGGGACTTGAAAGGAGCAAGTGCAGCATTTCATGATGCCTTAAAGCAGTCATCAGTATTTTTGAAAGAAGGAAAGATAACAGAAAAGGATGATATGAATCATAGAGTGTTTATATATGATGCAATCGCTAACATGACTATGGAAGCAGGGCAGTTTGAAGTTGCAGAAGCTGTGTTCAAAGACACAATGAAGCTTGCTCTTCAGTTAGGCATGGCACAGAATGACAATGCAATCATTGACATGTCACTGAAATTGGCAAGTATCTATCAATATACAGGAAGGGAAAAACTAGCACTAGAAGGGCTGACTTTCTGCATAAAGGAACAGGAAGGGAAGCTAAATAAAGCAAAGGAAAAGAAAGAAGGAGACAGAGTAGAGGACCCTGTGAAAGAAAAAGAATTAGAAAACAACACTTGGATTTTGCTTGGAATGGCATATAAAAATTTTGCTTACTATTATATGCATAAAGGAGACTATCAAAAGGCAGAGCAATTGTTGGTAAAATCAATTGATATTTCGAAATCAATTCTTGGAGAAAGCCATGACACCACATTTGTCATAATGAATGATCTTGCTACATGTTGTCTTCTGATGAAAAATTATGAGAAAGCTGAACAAGTTTTAGATGAGGGAATTCAAAAGAGCCGAAAAGCCAAGAGTATGATGGAGCCAGCATTTTCCTCCAACATGGGCGCACTTTATATTAGAACTAACAATTTAGAAAAGGCAGAAAAATATTGTTCTGCCGGACTTAAGCTTGCAGAAAAACTGGAGGATAAGTTCTTACAAGCACCTAATAGGGCATGTCTTGCAAAAGTGGAAGAGTTAAAAGAACTGAGGGAGGAACAGAAGAAGTAGTCTAAAAAGTGCAACAGGGAGGGAACTGTTTTATTTTTACTCTGAAGGGAGCCTGGGGTCAGAGATCCTTTAGCCCGTTACCTGCCCATGACTTGTTGCATATCAGTAAACTGAACAGAATTATGAGTTCTTTTTAGCCACATGGACTGTATAGAAATTGAGCTACAATACAATATTGTGTAAGCAAACAGTGGAGACCCTGATCAGACAACTCCAATAGGAACTTGCTCTGTTTGGCAGTCTATAAAGGAATATGAATTAAAGGGTTAAATTGTCTAAGTGTACCACGTGGGGTTATGTAAATTTGTCTAAGAGTACCACATGGGGGTTAAGTAAATTTGTCTAAGAGTACCACATGGGGTTATCTAATCCCTGGGAAACCTTGACATCAAAACAGATGTCAGAAGTTATCAAAGATTATCTACTTAAATGCAATTATTTTAGTATCTAATATTTTAAGCTGAATTCCTTGACTCACAAAGTGTCACATTTGGACATTTAAGGATTTTGATTGCATGGATGATAAATTTGATAACATTTTTTTTTTGTGTGAATATGTTAAAGATTATTTATTTAAATGTATAGATGTTTACAGTATGAATTTAATATATCTATTGATAATGATAGCAGATACAGTGATCGGGAAAGGCATGCGCCATGCACCAAAGTCACATTAAAAATCAAAATGTCACATCGTTTTTTGCACTGGATGCACCCCTTTTTTGGTCTCACCCAATACAGTCTGCCTAAAAAGCGTAAATACGAACATAGTCTGAGCCCAAAAGAGGAGAATTCCATTTCTAAATATAACAAATCGTAGAGAGGGATAGGCATTATTGATTCATTGAGGCATTGGTGTATCAACCAATCAGATCGAGTCTTTTCGCGTAAGAATCCAAAAGGGATAGAAAATATTATTGAGGTATTGTTGCATTGTTGAGGTATTTTGCAGGTGTCTGATTACATTTACATGTGACAAATGTTCTTCTGCTTCTGCAAGTCAGATGCAATGCACCTTTTATCCAATAATATCTACTTGCAATGGCATTGTTACCTTGATGTTTATTATAGCCGATTGTTTGAGTAATAGTCTTAAAATGGCAACATCTTGTTGTTTTTTTTTGTTGTTTTTTTCTGCAAGTCTCTTTCCAGTAAGTAAATGTATTTGAAGTACACAAAAATTGATAACCAAACACTGTTGTCCAAAATGAAACTAGGAAAATCATCTCACAACAATAAACTTTTTGTCTATTTATGGTTGGTTACAGCAATAATGATACAAAATTCGCATTAGGTTAATTACTTTTCATTGATTAATCAATTACGTTTTGCCTGATATTTTCAAAACTGACACAAGCACATACTACGCCGTGCGCTTGACTTTGACTTTTCTCCACTTTACACTTCAACAAAAAACCGATATTTCATTCAACCTTATCGCCTGTCAAATAGAATGTCGCTTCAGTTGACGAATATAAACCACGCCTCCTTAGCAAGAGGAATCAAGAGCACAGTTTTATAACTTGCGAAACTATGAATTGACTGCAGAAACCTGTCACGTTGTGTAATCTTATGAGGAAATAATAAATGAGTTTAAATAAACAACTACGTAGTTTCAAACGAAATAGGTGGCACTTAAACCAAGGGTGTTTTAGCAAGAGTGATTTTGTGTCTTGAATTAGAAAAACACAGCAAAAGCAGTGTGGCATAGTTACTGTCAAATGGAGCTTGATATTTGTCCTTGTCATCATGGTCTACGAACGTGTGGCTTTTAACAACATCTGACCATTTTAATTGCGGTACCGGTACTTCATCTAGGAATTATATAAAATCCTCAAATGTCATTTCAAAATCTTTCCAAAAGGCACCGCTGACACCCTTTATAAGGATAACGATTTTTTAAAGTCCATCTTGGCTGACACTTCCATCACAACTGAGAAAAATCAATAGCCAAGGGGCGGAGCTACATTCTGATTGGCCTACACAATGTCTTCTTTTTCTACTGTAAGAGTGAGAACTGTAGCAGTTTTATCAATGTAAAATTATTGGAAAAGTCAAAGTCAATCGCACAGCGTAGTACATTACACGGTCATTGCATTGAGTATATATCTCTATACATTCCGTTCCATGCGTTTTACAGGTATAAAGACCCGTTCTGAATTGTGAAATATAGACTACCGATATATAGAAATAGATATATTGTTACAGTGACAAATGTGGATTGTTATGTTAGATTGGCCTTTATATGATATCTAGACTAGTATTTTTCTTTTGTTTCTGTGATGGTCATTATTTGTGAATATACATGTTGTTCTGCAACTTCATAATTAAAATATTAATTGGTCATTAAACATTGTTGTTTTTTTCCAAAAAAAATCAATTTGATGATGGTTTGAGTTTGTTGTTAATATTATGCACTTAGTTTTACTAGTACTTTAGTTGTTTAAACCCGAGAGGGTCTTCCCACTGAGGATTCTAAGACAATGAACACAGTACATGTACCACTGGACCATGGCACCTTCAGGTTTGTATGTTGGTCAGTTACAAGCCTGTTTAAATAGGATATGATATTACAGCTTATCAAATTAAAGAAGAAGTGTTGGGACCATGCACATGTTTAAGATTTTGGCAATAAAAACCTAAGCCGTGCCTTTTCTTTTCATTACAAGGTCATCTACTCACAAACAGTATCATAAACAGTCTAAGCCCTGTCTTTTCTTTTCATTGCTAAGTCAACCACTAATAGAACAATTTAAGCCACACCTTTTCTTTTAATATATAAACTTTCAAAAATACAAGCAAATATTTGGTCCTGACGATATCCCGGTGGGGCATTAATGTCTCAGAGACACATTTTCTTGTTTAAGATCTTGAGTTCCTTTACTCATTAACTTAACTCATTAACATATTGGTCTTAAAGATTATAGTCCTTAATTTCTTCAAAGTGATGTAAAATTCAAGATTTTTTGAGTTTCAAGCTGAAATGCTTCTTGAAATATGGACAAGGTTCTTAACATCATATACGGTACTTCAGTACAAGCTCTGTTCCTACCGGTACTTCAGTACAAGCTCTGTTCCTACCTTTACTTCAGTACAAGCTCTGTTCCTACGCTCTGTTCCTACTGGTACTTCAGTACAAGCTCCGGCCCTACCGTTACTAAAGTACAAGCTCCGTTCCTACCAGTACTTCAGTACAAAAAAATATGCTCCAGCCCTACTGGTACTTAGTACAATCTCCAGCCATATCGGTACTTTGGTACAAGCTCCAGCCCTACCAGTACTTTGGTACATGCTCCAGCCCTACCGGTACAAGCTCCAACCTACCGTACTTTTGTACCAGCTTCGGCCATATCGGATTGAATTGCCATGTAGTTAGTGGGTTTGAACAAGAAAATCTTACTTAAACACAGTTTTAATTTTCAAGAACATAGACATCAAAGGTATTTTATGAACAAATCAAGATTTGAGATTATTCAGGGCCCTGTTTCGTTTGGGGTTTTACACACTGAGCACTTATCTTGTCAGGTTCAAATTCCACCAACATTACTTGTCACTGAGTCAAAATTATACCCAAGTAAGGTATTACATAAATTCTTGTAATTCAAGATTAATGGATTAACTGTTCCAACATCAGTAAAGATTTCTTCCTGTCTTCTGTAGTAATGGCTAGCAATCTTTTTTTGATTATTATGGCCATATTTTTTTAACTTTGCAGTCAAGGATACCCCAGGGCTCCTTTTTTTGTGAGTGTTTTTTTTTGCTGAAGAGATAGCATCAGAAGAGACTGTGGATTGATACAAGGGAGTTTGGGGGTGATTATATACCCTAGCTCATTTTGCAAATAAATCTCTTGTTGTTCTTTATACGCACAGTGTATAGCAATGATATTTTCTAGTGCTAAGTATTGTTGGTGAAATTCAAGCCAGGTCATATTTCTTATCAGTAAAATGTTCCTGACATGACAATTTTTCAATCAAAAACACTATGTGTATTGAAAGTACTCATTTATTGAAGCACAGGTTTTAAAAACAGATACTTTAACCCTTTGCTTCATGAATATTCATGTACAAATTTATGACTTCATGAATATTAATTAACTGAACTTTAAATGATGTAAGAAATAGTGGATTTTTTCTTTGCTTTGCATGAGCTGTCTGGGCTGGGTCTGATCTGTTTGCCTATGTGTCAAAATGATTCTCTATGAAGTAAAGGGTTAATGATATTGCAATGCATATGTGACACTTTTAATCAAGATTTTTCTATATAATTATGTAAGCTCATTTAGAGAAAACAAAACCTTATTTTGCACCCTGTCAAGTTTAACCGTTACCTCATAAATATTCATGTACAAACTTATGTCTTCATGAATATTGATTGACTCACCTTTTATGAAATGATATATTTTTTATTGCCACAGATGGTTGTAGAAACTGAGCTACAATATTGTATGAGCAAACAGAGCAGACCCAGATCAGACAGGAGCTGTCTGATCTGGGTCTGCTCTGTTTGCCTACGCGTCAAAATGAGTTTGTATGCAGTAAAGGGTTAAACTGAAATGTGTCTATATATTTTTGGTTCATACTGATCAAATGCTATATATATTAAATCTGAACATTTTACTTCTCTCAGCCCCTGTGGCCAATGATTATATTTGCTAATAAACTGGTACTATCACTCAACCCCTTTGGTGGACGGCTGTGGTTTCCAGTTGCCATGTGGAAGATTGGTGCTTCTTCTTTTGCTCACATTATATGTTCCTCCACCTGTAATGAGCTGGACGTCACTATGTGACTGTAATCCTGTCATGGTGATGGTTTTAACTTACAACAAAGTTTTACCACTCAGCTACACCCTATTCGAAGTCCACCAACAATACCTAGCATTAAGTAATAATTCAATTCTTAAACTAGGTAAACACGCATTCCACCATTACTGTTTCATGAAATATTCAAGTACACAATTAAGATGAAATGAATTATTATCTTAATATCTAACAATAATTGATAAGAAATGAAACATTTGGGTATTTCATTAGAAAAACAAGAGTAATGAAATTTGCCCTTAAGTATTTAAGTTTTACTTAGTGCTAAGAATTGTTGGTGGAATATGAACCCTAATTCTTTAACCGTCATGAATATTCATGTACAAATTTATGACTTGATGACTATTAATGAAATGAATTTAAAATGGTTTATGAAACAATGGTTTTTAGCTCACCTGAGCACTAGTGCTCAGGATGAGTTATTAAGATCCATGAACGTTGTCCGTTAGTCATCCGCAATTAGTTTGTTTGCAACCTAGCATCTTCCTTCTTAAGCAATCATCTTCAAACTTTATGAAAATGTCTATATCATAATTATTGTTGATATCTGGCAATTTGGTCAGGAGTTAGTCCCTTTACATATTGAAAAATGCTAGATTTCACATTTTATGCACTCTAGCATTTTTATTTCTTAAACAATCATACTGTTATTGATTCATATACCAGGTTTCATAATATTACCTAGACGTTTTTAAGTATCGAGGGATCCAGATTATCCGGACAGACAGAGGAAGGGCAAACCTATAGTCCCCTCCGGTGTAAACACCAGTAGAGGACTAATAACAAATCTTTGGATACATTATACAGTGCAGACCCTTGGTACATGTGTAATGTATACAAGATTCAACCCTAGAAACCAGGTACATGATATTGGAACCCACACACTGGGGTGGTGAATGTTTATAGCCATAATCTCTCGGCAATGTTCGATTATGGCTGATATCAGACTATTTGACCAGGAGTTATGCTTTGCCAATTAGATCAGGAGTTATGCCCCTTTTTAGCTCGCCTGAGCACATGTGCTCAGGATGAGCTATTAGGATTAATAAATGTCCGTCGTCCGTCAGTCGGTCGTTTGTCTGTCCATCATAAACAATTATTTTGTTTGCACTCTATCATCTTCATTTAGTAAGCAATCATCTTCAGACTTTATGACAATGTTTATTACTATAATATCTTTGCCAAATCGATTGCCGCTGATATCGACTATTAGGTCAGGAGTTTTGCCCCTTTTAATATTTAAAAATGTTTGGTTTCACTTTGTTTGCACTCTAGCATCTTCATTTCTTAAGCAATCACCTTCAAACTTTAGGACAATGTTTATTACCATAATATATAAGCCAAGTGTGATTTTGGCTGATATCGGCCATCAGCTTAGGAGTTCTGCTCCTTTTAATATTAAAAAAATGCCAGATTTCATTTTTAGCTCGACTATTCGTAGAATATGAGAGCTATTGTAGTCACCCTGGCGTCGGCGTCGGCGTTGGCGTTGCAGCTTTTGGTTAAAGTTTTGCGTGCAAGTTACTATCAACCTTATATCTCAATAACCATTTATGATATTGACTTGAAAGTTTATAAATATGTTCAGGGGCATCAGACAACCAAGGTAGATAACTCTTGACTGAATTTAATATGAATTATGGCCCCTTTTTAACTTAGAAATTTTGGTTAAAGTTTTGCATGCAATAGAAAATTTGGTTAAAGTTTTGCGTGCAAGCTACTATCTAGTTTGTATCTCAATAACCATTCATGGTATTGACTTGAAAGTTTACAAATAACTCTTGATGGAATATATTACAAATTATGGCCCCTTTTTAACTTAGAAATTTTGGTTAAAGTTTTGCATGCAAGGTACTTTCATGCTAATATCTCAGTATCCAGCATGGGATTGATTTGAAATCTTTAATACATTTAGGGTATCATACTTTCATGGTAGATAACTTTAGGAATATTTACAATTATTGCCCTTTTTAACTTAGAAATTTTGATTAAAGTTTTGCATGCAAGTTACTTTCATGCTTATATCTCAGTATCCAGGCATGTGACTGATTTGAAACATCTTTAATATGATTAGGGGTATCATACTATCAAGGTTGATAACATTTGATGGAATATATTACAAGTTATGGCCCCTTTTTTAACTTAGAAATTTTGGTTAAAGTTTTGCATGCAAGGTACTTTCAGGCTTATATCTCAGAGTCCAGGCATGGAACTGATTTGAAATATCTTTAATATGTTTAGGGGTATCATACTTTAAAGGAAGATAACACTTGATGGAATAAATTAAAAATTATGACCCCCTTTTAACTTAGAATTATGGTTAAATTTTTGCATTCAAGCTACTATCCAGCTTATATCTCAGAAATTGCTTGTGGAATTGACTAGAAAGTTAAGGTGTGTCTTCAAGGGCATCAGAAAACAGGAGGATAACTTTTGGACTGATGCAAATTATGGCCCTTTTCTAACATGGATTTTTGGTTTAAGTTTTGCATGCACATTGTTATTGTGCTTATGTCTCAGTAACTAGGCATGGGATTGATTTTAGACATCATAAATATATTAAGGGGTATCAGACTATCAAGGTATATCATTTTTTACTATTACATAATGTAGGGCAAGAATTTAAATAGATTTCATTTGATTTACCAACAAGCATTTTGAATAGTCGAGCGTGCTGTCCTCTGACAGCTCTTGTTGTTTGCACACTAGCTTCTAGAAATTTCAACCACAGTCACTGTTTAGTTCTTGGAATTATGAATGATTTCATTGATTATGTATTCAGTACAACTATGCTATTATATAGTAACTTGTACAGGCAGTGAAGGCAGTTTTTTCAGGTGAGTGTCTTCAGGGCCATCTTGACCTTCTTGTTTCTTTGCTGTGCAGGTTCAGTGTAGAATCTACAATTCTGTGGGAAAACAGAGGAATTCCTGATCAGACATTTTTGGGAAGGAGCTGTCTGATCTGGGTCTTCTAGATGTCTGCCAAGGTATCATAACACATCATTTCTGTATGACGTAAAGGGTCAAGTTAGATCACTAAAAGCTAACACCGTAATGGAAGCAATTCTGAGTGGTAAAAAATGAACAGTAATATATTCTCACTTTCAAGCTACCATCATTGGAACCCTTAGCATATACAGCTGCACTTGTATCAGTGGCCACCTGTATTAAGCAGTCAACATGAATTTAGCAGACAGTTTTTATATTACCAAACTAGCATTTTGTGATATATTTAACCTTCATTTAGCAACCATCTCTGTAATACGGTCACATTCTCTTGCTCTGACTGCTTGACTGACCACTTAAAGACAGGTTTGACTGTATTCCGTTATCACTTGTGTATACCGTGGGATTAGATAGAAATCAGCTACTTGCTAATCAATTAAACCTGTGTTACAGAGCAAACCTAACTTTTAAAATGTTGTTCATTCCAAACAACTATGTGTAACCCACCACTACACTGGTAAAATTATCCTTGCTGTCTCCACTAGGATCAAATGAAATACCAATTTATATTTCATGTATACAAAGTTTTGCTAATCAAATAAGCCACAGTCAATAAAGAAGCAAAGTGAATAGAGCAAACATGGGATCGGAAAATGCCAAGGTACTCATTAGTAGGGAACAGGATAAAAACATCAATTTTATAAGTTACTCTTAGGGTCATCTGGTTATTTGGGTTATTTTCTTCATATTTTCATTGTCAGAATCTGTTTTACCCTCCGGAATTCTTGTATACATTAATCCTTCAACACTTCTCTTGCTGTGAAAATTCTAGTCCCACCTTTACCCAATGTGGAGGTATTATTTTCCGTTCACGGCCAAGTCCACTGGCCACAAATAGTATCACAAACAAACTCATGTGCTGTTTTGTGTAAAAAAAGTTCAACCATTGTTCATGTGATATCCCAGTGTAGCTTTTGGACAGTTCCTAAACTGTCAATCAAGTATGTTTAAATTAACCGGCTTATCCAACCAGTGTAGGTGTGAATTTAGCACATGATGTAGGATGACCTACTTTACACAAAAGAACACGAGCTTTTTGTTTGTGATACTGTTTGTGAGCACTTGACCTAGGTATGAATAGAAACTGTCAAATTATCAATAGGGGAAGGATACAAACAAGTTTCGGAACTGTCCATTGAATATACCTGTGAACATGGAAAAGGTCCAAACACAATAAGTACAAATACCATATAAGACTGGCAAGTCATTCACAGATTGATCACAGTCTATTTGTTACACAATTTAGTACCTTAACCCTTTCCCTCATAGAAGATACCATGAAAAGACCTATGCAAACAGCATAAAACCAGATCAGCCTGCAAGTAACTTGCAGGCTGATCAGGTTTTATGCTGTTCGCTGCTCCTCAGTGGTCTGGTAATGAGGATTTTACAATTAAATTTGGTAAGGTTTGAGTTTGGCTTTCTGCAGATCAGGCTTTATGTGGTACCTATTGAGTGCGTCAAAATGAGTCTATATGATGGAAAGGGTTAAGATGAGCAGGGCAGTTTCAAACACAGAATACCTCTTAGTCTGATCTGGCTAGTATAATCTTAATCTCATCTGGATATTTTGATCTCAGTCTGATCTGGCTAATGTAATTAATCTGATCTGGCTATTTAAACACCCGCAAACAAAGTTTGGGAGGGGGTATAAAGGAGTCAGTCTGTCGTCTGTTGGTCCATTGGTCTGTTGGTTTGTCGTCTGTCCGTCCATCCCAAAATCTTGTGATGCAAACAACTTCTAGATTTCTAATCCGATTTGCTTCAAATTTTTTGTGTACATTCATGATAAGGTGGTGAGGTGTGTGACATAAATTTTACTTGAGTTATCTCAAGGATTACAGAGTTACTGCACCTGATTTGACACTAAATATCTTGTGACGCAAAATTCTACATTTCTTAACCGATTCAGTTCAAATTTTGTGTGTGCATTCATAATCAGCTGGTTAGGTGCGTAACATGAATTTCACTTGAGTTATCTCAAGAATTACAGAGCTATTGCCCAAGATTCGACTCTAATATCTTGTGACGCGAACTTCTATATTTTTTTTAACCGATTCAGTTCAGATTTTGTGTGTGCATTGATAATCAGCTGAGGGTGTGTGACATAAATTTCACTTGAGCTGTCTCAAGAATGGCAAAGTAATTGCCCTGGTCCCATTTTTGTATTATCATCCTTTGTTTAATTCTGTTTTTCTTGTCAGGAACATAATCATAATTTATACAAGGTATTGACTTGAAACATAAAATGTAAACAGATGGCGACTAGGAGAAGTGCAGTGTCTAAGAACTGTAGCTCTATACTTTTAAGCTACTTTTCCAAACAACCATAACTGACTTTCTATCCATTTTATAAAAATACTTTACTTACTTATTACTTTCTATCATAACCAATATTTTATGTATACAGGTTCTTATCTATGCTCTGCCTGGAGTCTTGCTTCTCCTGTATCAAAGCATTTTGTGGGGGTATTAATCACCTCCAGTGATAGCTCTAGTTTGATCTTAGTCTGATCTGGCTAATTTGATCTGTCTGATCTTACTAGACTGGTCTTAGTCTGACCTGGCTAGTCTTATCTTAGTCAGACTCTGCTAGTTTGATCTGGCTAGACTGGTCTTAGTCTGATCAGTGGTAATTAAATGATTTAGTTCTATATTATTCTTTTACTCTAGCTTGTCTGCTATTTTATTAAG
Source organism: Solen grandis (assembly GCA_021229015.1). Classification (NCBI taxonomy): domain Eukaryota; kingdom Metazoa; phylum Mollusca; class Bivalvia; order Adapedonta; family Solenidae; genus Solen; species Solen grandis. Next base: position 4,548,002 of record CM037794.1, on the reverse strand, counting down.
TAGTTTATAGAAAAACCAAACACTTTCATTGAGATATCCCTCAAATTTCTTAAGTGAGAGGGGATTTCTCCCTGAAATAAATAAAAATTTAGTCTTAAATCTTGTACTCACATGGCTTAAATCTAATATTTGCTCAATGTTACTAAAATGGTATGTTTTGATAAAAAAATAAAATGTTTTGATAGTATTCTTTTAGAGCTAAATTCTTTGACATACGCATACATTGTATATTCAAATACTGACATAGAAACTTAAGAGAAAGTTTCTCCTAAAATTAAATAATATGCATTAAATTGCTGTTACCAGCACATTCTTAATGATGCTGATAACCATGACAGAGCAGATTTGTTTCATTCTGAAATATAAGATTTATAAAGTCCTATTGAATGATTTTGGTACACTTATAACCACTCTCTGAAATGCACAAATAAAAGTTATGAATATTAAAGCAAATAACATCCTGTTTACATATATGTGTCATATTACAAAGTGCAGAACAAATCTGTCCTCTTATAAACATACTGAGTTTATATTTATATCAAGAGAGGATAGAACTGCATTTTATACTTAGCCATACATGATTAACTTGTAAAGTAATTATTTAATAAAGACAATATCTCTGTGTTAGTTCTTCCATGCTTTTTTTTCTTAGTGTAAACAACATCAAAGTTTTATTTGTTAGTTATTACCAGGACCTTTATGTTAGAAAATTTCCTGGTTATTACCGGTCACATAATCATACTTGCGACTTATCTTTTTATCAATATGTCAAACATTGCAAATTATTTACTTCAATGAGTAATTCTTCCATCTTTCTATGTAAATTACATATGAAATAAATAATCTGGAGGTTGGATATAAGTATATCTTATCTAGCTTTAAACTGGTTGCATTTGTCATTTCTGCTGACTATTGGGTAATTTTTACGTTGTTGTGAAATAAACGTGTACACCGGTTATTGAGCAACATCCAAATGAAGACAGACGATCAAAACAAATCGTTTTGTAGCAGAAAAAATGTTCATCAAACAATTTGATGTTTGACAAAACGGAAGAGGAAGCTATATTTTGAAGACAGCTAGTGTCTGTGATGGCGGAAAAACAGAAGTCAGTTGTCTGGGGACCTTTAACAAGGTACAGTCACGTACGAAATTTTGACTTTCAGTTTTCACTTTTGAATTAAAAATCAGGGTCCTCGAGTACACAGTTCTGACGCACCTAAGAAAAAGTCGTGGTCTTTTTTAATTTAACATAAACAAAAATATAATTTTCCTTTGTATGGTAAAACTAAGTCATTTATTCATAGTCTTACATTGTTTTCAAGTGGCTGACATCATTTTTTTCAACGAAAAATCACTAGCGTGCATATCTGTATAATTCAGTGAGGCTGACTTAAGAGAACAATGAAACGACGCATACATTGGTTTTTCATTTAATCATTGTAACATGTTTTTAAAAATTGAATTTTCGTGTCAGAAATAATGTACGAGGGAATGTTGGTTGCACAGCTTTTTTTATTTCATTGCTTCACTGAAAATATGCCAGATGATAAAAAGTATCGTACAGTACTCTATTCTGACGCACCACTATTACGACGCCTTTTTTGTTTTGACCTCAGTTTTTATTAAATGGATTCCGTGTGACATCATTTCTACAAGTTTTGTTGGTCAACACCCCTTTTAGCGTTAGAAAGCCAAAATGTGGCGAGTTATTGATGCAGGGCTATTATTTAGTGTACTTTATACAACACACCTGCAAAACCTCCTTTTCAATAAGTACTTTTTCTCATCTGGCATATTTTTAGTGAAACAATGAAATAAAAAAAATCTGTGCAACCAACATTTCCTCGTATATTATTTCTGACACGAAAATTCAATTTTTAAAAATATGCTACAATGAGTAAATGAAAAACCAATCAGATGCGTCGTTTCATTGTACTCTCAAGTCAGCCTCACTGAATTATACAGACATACTCAATAGTGATTTTTCATTGAAAAAACGATGTCAGCCACTTGAAAACAATGTTAGACTGAATAAATGACTTAGTTTTTCCATACAAAGGAAAATTATATTTTTTGTTTATGTTAAATAAAAAAAGACCATGATTTTTTTCTTAGATGCGTCAGAACTGCATACTCGAGGATACTTATTGAAAAAGGTTTTGCAGATGTGTTGTATAATGTACACCAAATAATAGCCCTGCATCAATAACTCGCCACATTTTGGCTTTCTAATGCTGAAAGGGATGTTGACAAACAAAACTTGTAAGAATGATGTTACACGGAATCCATTTAATAAAAATAGAGGTCAAAACACAAAAGATGTCGGAATAGTGGTGTGTCAGAATAGAGTATCATATCAGGTGCATATATAGTACATATTATCTGGATCTGATATGTTACAGATCCCAATACAATACCATTAACGAAGGAACTGTTCAAAATTTGCTTATCAGGTTTTTTCATAAAGAAATCTACACAGTGTTTTTCAGTTACACAGCCTATTTCTGCAGCGATTTTTCCCCCCGATTTAAGTAGTACAGGATAACGGACCAGTTCATAATCACCAATGGATTTTCAGAAATTTCAGATGGTCTTAAAAACCTGTTCAAAATCATATTCACATTTCTGACCAATATAGCCAAAAATAGCTTTTTTTTCTCTTGTTTTTTTCCCGCATAAATATGTTTAAATTCTCAGTTTGATGTATTGTTTATAATTAAATGTTATTTACTGACCAGCATTCTGGTTCATTCATCCCCTTAACCTTTGTTCTTTCTTTTTTTAAGTAGTGCTTAGCTTAGTGCTTAGAGCGTCCACCATGGGGAGTGGGAGGTCATGGGCATGATATCCGGCCATGACATACCAAAGTCGTAAAAAATGATACTGTCATAGCTCCCTTGCTTGGCACTCAGCATATTTATAAGGGTAGTTCAGGACTGGTTGGCTCGGTGTCAGGATTATGTGACTGGATATCTGTCTTAAGTATACATTATCTCCAAATGACTGAAATACTGTTGGTGGAATGTTAAATTCAATAAACAAATCACTCTCAGTGCATAACGGCACCCAGGTAGAATGATCGACCAACCTGTCTGACCAAAATCAGCTTGAAGGCTTCCTCACATGTAAAATCCAAGTTAACAAACTAGGCCTGGAAGTGGAAAACACAGTGGTCAGTGACCCAGTGATGATAAGCTTCCTTAAGTGCCAGGCAATGGAGACCACATTATCAGTTTAAAAAAGAAAAAAAATCAAGGAGAAAAGAAAAAAGAATTATGCAGGCATATTGAAAAAGGTTTTAATTTTTCAGGGACCTACAGAAGGTGTTTCAAATGTTTTGTGATGAGGACCATCATCTTCATTTTGGCAAGCTGCGGTCCGCCTGCAACGTCCTAAAATTGTACCCTTCAACATCACAAGGTACGGTAAACTTCAGGGACAGAGGAAACAAGTGGCTGAAATATTTCAAGCATATCTTAGTCTTCTGTCAGTAAATTAAGCCTTGATTAAAAAATTAACCGGTTTTTTAATTTGTTTATTAAACCTTCACTTCATGAATATTCATGTACATAGGTATGACTTGATGAATATTAATAACCTGAGTGGAAAAAAGGTTAATTACCCGATTTACAAACAAAGGAGACCCTGATCAGACAGCTTCTTTAGGAGATGTTTGATCTTGGTCTGCTCTGTTAGCATTTGAGTCAAAATGAGTGCTCAAGGTGAGCTATTAGGATCACCCTGTGTCCGTCATCGTGCGTCGTCAACAATTTGCTTTAAGCAACATCTCTTCTGAAACTCTGGACAGAATTTGTTTAAACTTAGCAGGAATGATCCATGGGTGGTCCTCCACAAAAGTTGCTAAAATAAACTTGATCCATGTAGAACTCTGGTTGCCATGGCAATGGAAAGAAAAAAGTATGAAAACTTAAAAAATCATTTCCTTCAAAACAACTGGCCAGATTTCAAAATGTTTTAATACAGATGTTCCTTGGGTAACCGTCTACAAAGATTGCTAAAAATTATTCCAATCTGTAAAAAAAACATGCACCAGGGACGGGGCTAATTTGCCTTATAAATATGTATATAGTAAAAACTTTAAACGACATCTCCTCTGAAACCTCTGGACTGAATTTGATTCAACTTGGCAGGGGTGATCCTTTGGTGAACCTTAACAAAAGTTGCTAAAATAAACTTGTAGAACTCTGGTTGCCATGGCAATGGAAAGAAATAAATTATGAAAACTTTGAAAATCATCTCTTTCAATACTACTGGCAGATTGCAAAATGTTTTAGTACAGATATTTCTTGGGTAACCGTCTACTAAGATTGCCATAATTATTCTGATCTGTAAAAAAATATGACTGCCAGGGGCGGGGCTAAATTTGCCTTATATGTATATTGTGAAAACTTTAAAATACTTCTGTTCCAAAACTTCTGGACAGATTTCAAAATGTATTTGCACAGATGTTCTATGGGTAAACCTCAACCAAGATTACTCCTTTAGGGCAGTGGTACTACTCAGGTGAGCTATATAGGGCCATCATGGCTCTCTTGTTTCACAGGAATTTTACATCCCTGAGTTATTTAAGAGTATTACGTTAATCAAATCAATTGAATTTAATTGGGATATGAGACTGGTATCATCTTTCAACTTAATTTTTTTTTTTTTCGGGTGGAGGCTGGTGGGGGTCTCTTTAATGTGCATTAAAATTTCCTTGCTGGAATGGCATCCTCCTTATTTTAGACTGATACTTAGTGCTAAGTAATACTTAAACTCTAACAGAAGGAAGGAACATATTCCACAATATTTGTTTCACAAAGAATTTAAGCAAATGACTGTTCATTATTGGCAAAAATATTGACCACACCAATTAACAGTATTTATTTAGAAATGAATTTCTTAGTTATTTTTTAGCTTGTCTGTTTTTCCAGGGCTTTTTTCAGGTTTTTTTGGGAAAAGGGCCCCTGCCAAATTTAGGAATTTTGTGATCAGTAAAATTGGCAAATCGGGGAAAATAATGTTAAATCAATAAAATTGGAAAATTTGACCCATTGGAATTCATACAGTAGTTTACTTAAAACATCATAAAAACAAACTTTTTCATCAAGAACCTAAACCATACTATACTATGACCTCAGGCAGTGCGTGCAATAATTTAACAAGAATTGCTAATGTAAACAAAAATGATTTACTTGGGAAATATTTGTAAAAATAATATATTTCTTGACTTTGGGAATTTTTTTCTTGACTGGGAAAAAATGTACCTAGATAGCATCGGGAATGGGGCTGATATTCGGCTCTGTGGGATACTTGAAAAAGCCCTGTTTTCAAAAAAAAAAAGTTGAGGTATTGTTATCACTGGTGTCATCGTCATTGTGAAAAACTTAAACCTAATTAAACTAAACCCTAATTATCAGTATTTGTAAAATCGAATTGTCTGATGAGGAGGCATTATGTTCAGATTTTGAATTATTTCAGTCTGATCTGGGTCTACAGTGTTTTTAAGCTCACATGAGCACAACGTGCTCAAGGTGAGCTTTTCTGATCGCCTTTTGTCCGGCGTCCGTCGTCCGTGCGTCTGGCGTCAACAATTGCTTCAAACAACATCTCCTCCTAAACAGCTTGGCCAATTTGAAAAATATTTTGCAGGAATGTTCCTTGGATGAAGCTCTACTAAAGTTGTATAAATGGTTTTGGTCCATCGCATAATTAGGTCACAGGAGCTAAAAATAGATTTTAAAAATGAAAATTTAAAAAATCTTCTTCTCTGAAACCACAAGGCCTAGCCTTTTGATTTTTGGTATGTAGCATGATCTTATGACTCTCTACCAGGATTGTACAAATTATGACCCTGGGGTCAAAATTGGCCCCGCCCCAGGGGTCACTTGATTTCACATAGGCTAATATAGGAAAAACTTGAAAAAATCTTCTTCTCCGAAACCAAGGCCTAACCTTTTGATATTTGGTATGTAGCATCATCTTATGGGCCACTACCAAGATTGTACAAATCATAGCCCTATGGTGATAAATGACCCCGCACCAGGGGTCACTTGTTTTACATAGAGTTATATAGGAAAAACTTAAAAAATCTTCTTCCATGAATGCATAAGGCCTAGAGCTTAGATATTTGGTATGAAGCATCATCTTATGGGCCACTACCAAGATTGTACAAATCATAGCCCTATGGTGATAAATGACCCCGCACCAGGGGTCACTTGTTTTACATAGAGTTATATAGGAAAATCTTAAAAAATCTTCTTCCATGAATGCATAAGGCCTAGAGCTTAGATATTTGGTATGAAGCATCATCTCATGGGCCACTACCAAGATTGTACAAATCATAGCCCTATGGTGATAAATGACCACGCACCAGGGGTCACTTGTTTTACATAGAGTTAAATAGGAAAATCTTAAAAAATCTTCTATGAATCAATAAGGCCTAGAGCTAAGATTTTTGGTATGTAGTAGCATCTAATGGTTCATTACAAAGATTTTCAAAGTCTTGGCCCTACGGTGATAAATGACCCTGCGCCCAAGTCTTCTCTGAAACCATATGGCCCATTGCTCAGGTATTTGGTGTGTAGTATTGTCAGGGGTAAAATGTTTTAGATTAAGTTATATCAGAATCCTTGTCTGTTTAAAAACCTTGACATCAGTTGAAGCAATGGTACTCAGGTGAGCGATTCAGGGCCATCATGGCCCTCTTGTTTTTTAGCTCGTCTGTTTTTTGAAGAAAAAAATACGAGCTATTGTCGTAACTCCAGCGTCCGCGTTGTCGTCGTTTGATTCTTAACATTGGCCATAACTTCTCTACTATTCCATATACAACTTTCATTTTTGGTGTGCATATTCATCTGGACAAGGCCTATCAAGACATATGCAATGTTTTACCTATCGA
>CM037794.1:4491000-4541000 GCA_021229015.1 Solen grandis | reverse complement strand
AAGCAAAAAATCAATGCCGTCACAAATGTCACGTGATGATGGTAAACTAAGAAATGGCGTCTCCGTCTGCTGTCACAACAACAAAAATATTTTTTGAAATTCCTTTTTTTTATTACAACGAGGCGATATTTGATGTTTATTAAAGAAAACATACTTAGGGAAATGACACTTGCAGTAAAATTATTTTTTTCGGAAAAAAAAAATATTAGCTAAATTCTGTTTATTTTGACTTATGGTGGCAGTGGTTATCTATAACTGTAAGGGGAGGTAACTACTGCGCGGAGTTTGATCTTCTGTGTGAAAAATCTCCCGTGTTGGAGATAGAAACATACCTTATACAGAATAAATTTAGGGGACTGCACTCAAGATGCACCTAAACGATGTATCGTTGGTTAAGCCTGGTGTTTATTAGAAAAAATAGTCACAGTTTACGGTCTCATTTTTTCTCCTCAAATATATTAGTGGCAGCTTCAACTCTAACAGTTACAACTGTACACCTGTATAAATATTTGCGGTTACAAAGGCATTATACAGTTTAAGCTGAAACCTTGGCTGGATCAGCAAACAACTTTAAATCTTCATATACGGTTTCAGTTGCAACTGTTCATGTATATTTATACTTAATAATATATTAATATATAAATGATATATATGTTGACCTTATGTCAAGTTAAAGCTTCGTTTTACCCGAAATGGTACACCACATGTCATCACGTATACGAATTTATAGGTTACAAAAGTAAACATATATACATTATCTTTTAAGTTGATGTTATCTTTAAAGTGGGTGTGCATACGTGTTTGAGTGCATGTATTTCGGGATTTTTTACGCCAATAAAAATGACATATACAGTGCTATCTTACCGTAATGTCTCAATATCAACCACACACATGGACAACAATTCCTTGAAATACAAAAAAATGCTGATGGCCAAGCAAATGTGCTTTACTTGTATCATGTTTTAATGAAATTTCATTTCGAGGCCGTGGATTGAACCCTCGACCTTCCATTCGTGAGTCATATTCACTGGGGCGATTTAAAATACAAATGAACCTGTATAAGTGGCCAACTCTGAATAAAAGCAAATATGTACACAAAGGACAGTGACTGGATTCCCAGAAATATAGGATATAGAAATTAATATTTGAACAGATAAAGGGCAGTTATAATTTTCGCTGGGGTGGCTTTTTAATGTATTCTTATTTTACTGCACACAAATCATACTCAATATGAATAAAAATATTATTGACATTCATTTCAAATTCCACATTTACTAAGTTATACTTAGATACTCAGGGGCGAATTTCATCATTTTAGTTACTCATATAAGAATACCCAAATATTACATCTCTTTACAAATATTTTTTTTTTTCCATATACAGTTTATTCTCCCCGTCATTTGGTGTAAAACAGGGGTCGGGGAGGGCCATCCCCTGCAACACCTTACAAAACATTATAATACTGTTGCATATATACGAGTATATGTATAATAGTGTTATATATATATATATAGTACAATGCTAAATGTAAAACAGTTATATTTATGTATTGTTGAAATATTACATCTACATATGTGAGTGTATAGTATATCCTATAGTATAGTAAAGTGATCCTAAACATTTATCTAATATAAATTGTTGGAAATTGTTGAATATAAAGGTTATAATTCATGGCAACTTAATTATGCATTTTGACAAAATCATAAAACGGGAATATTGGACTGCGCGTCTAATCAATCGAAAAATTTAAATATTACATAGCCTAAAGTTTTCTTATTGATATTAGAGCCCCAAAAATGGACAATTAAGGCGGGTGGTGATTTCAAACGGGTAGAAGTGGGGATTGCTTGACAAGTTATACATTAACAAAATTAGAGAATTGTATAAATGTGTACTATAGTGAAAACAATACTTTTATGGAAGTTTATCTGACATTTACACAGCTCTTATAAGTACATGGTCTATAAAATTGTATGTATACTTTAGTGTAAAGGTACTGTTATGGGATTAAGGTGGATTAATGGATTAAATGTAACAGATAATGTGAAAATAGTCATACGTGAATTCCTACTAAAGTATTGACAAATCTGAGAAAAAAAAGGGGGAAATTGTGCATATATGGTACTTAAGGTAAAGTCCCTGTAATGATTCCGCTATGTCTTGAATCACTCAACCTCTGTCAAGATAAACAAGGTACCCTAATGAAACATCTCTTTACAAATATTGTTTTTTTTTCCATATACAGTTTATTCTCCCCGTCATTTGGTGTAAAACAGGGGTCGGGGAGGGCCATCCCCTGCAACACCTTACAAAACATTATAATACTGTTGCATATATACGAGTATATGTATAATAGTGTTAATATATTTATATATTATAATAAATATATATTATATAAAGTGATCCTAAACATTTATCTAATATAAATTGTTGGAAATTGTTGAATATAAAGGTTATAATTCATGTCAACTTAATTATGCATTTTGACAAAATCATAAAACGGGAATATTGGACTGCGCGTCTAATCAATTGAAAAATTTAAATATTACATAGCCTAAAGTATTCTTATTGATATTAGAGCCCCAAAAATGGACAATTAAGGCGGGTGGTGATTTCAAACGGGTAGAAGTGGGGATTGCTTGACAAGTTATACTTAAACAAAATTAGAGAATTGTATAAATGTGTACTACAGTGCAAACAATACTTTTATGGAAGTTTATCTGACATTTACACAGCTCTTATAAGTACATGGTCTATAAAATTGTATGTATACTGTAGTGTAAAGGTACTGTTATGGGATTAAGGTGGATTAATGGATTAAATGTAACAGATAATGTGAAAATAGTTATTCGTGAATTCCTACTAATGTATTGACAAATCTGAGAAAAAAAGGGGGAAATTGTGCATATATGGTACTTAAGGTAAAGTCCCTGTAATGATTCCGCTATGTCTTGAACCACTCAACCTCTGCCAAGATAAACAAGGTACCCTAATGAAACATTAGGAAACTTTAGTTATCTCCGTGAAAGGTCATAAGGTCCGAAATGTAGCGGAACCATTACAGGAACTTTACCTTAGCTGATGTCTCATTGTAGTACCTCGGTCTCGGTCTGTATCCATAGATGAAAAAAAAAATAGTGTTATATTTTACATGGTGAATGATGTACCTATTTATTTAGGTTTACATTTGTGTCGTTATATATCTAGCCCGAATTTCACCGAAAATACTTTATTAGTGATAAGTAATACTTAAAATGGGAAGTAACGCATTCCATCATTCTTGTTTTCCAAAATATGTAAGTGCAGTATTAACTTGACATTAAATATTACCTTAATAACTAAAATAGTGTTTTTATGTTAACCAACTTCTCCCTATCCATAATTCAGGCGCGTGCCTAGGCTTACGCAAATACGCAGTTACGTATACTTCGTCCAGAAAATCGAAAATCGAAAAGTGCCAAAACTGCAATAAAAATCGATGCCTAACCCGGGTACAGACCGAAATATTTCGATTTCAGATGTTAGATATGAAAAATCGGAGATATGAATTGATTGAATCGGAGACTCTTTTTTGTAGAAATTTCACTGAAAAATTAAGATTAAAGTTATATTACTAAGGTTATATGAGGTAATTTTCAATGCCAAAATGTATGTAAAATGTGTTTCAATCTTATAAAACATATTATGGTTATATGTCCAATTTTAACTCAATAAATAAATGTTTTCTGCAAAGTAATTCATAGTCAAAAGCCAAAAAATGGAATCCTTCGCCAGAGAGGAGAAAATAGATACCCTTCAGATCGCACCTACGGCATTCTAGCCCCAAAATTTTTTTCCGGGGGAGCATGCCCACGGACCCCCCTAGCAAGTCTGCGTATCCCGAATTTAGCCCCAGGCACGCCTCTGCATATGTGAGCATTATATATATGATATATACATATACTATTTTGCTAAGGGATAATCTTAAAACATATTGGGTCTTGACAGGCTGTTAGAGGTACCCCTTAGGTCATCCTAAGTGGGTTGGCAATGGTTTCAATATGGCTTTGTTGGGATTTTATTTTTTATACCAAGAAAACTAGGGAAAAGGTAACATAAAGGTAAAATCCAATGCAGATATACCAGCTGTCTGGTTAGGAACTGCCTCGACATACTTGCTGAAGACGCCACAAGAACAAACATTTTGCCGCTTTGACCGACTGGAATCGAGCAAGCATAGTCCAAAGCCTTTGTTGCTTTCACACTTACGTACCTAGATGTAAGCTGATTGTTATACAGCCCTATCATCCGCCTTCGCACATTTTTTGAGCTATGCATTGAAAAGTAATTCTCGTACTGTCATATTCACGTTTGCGACACAATAGAGTTTATTCTGTAGTATAAATTTAATTAAAAAAATCCCACAGAAGAAGGTAGTGCCTTGAGTTGGGCCGAATTGTGATGCGACTGCTTTGCTTCATTTGTTACGAGAGAAAACTGCGCTGTAAACTAGACCTATGTGCGGATCCTAAAACATTTCATCTTCAATCATAGTCTGAAACAACGGAGAGCTTGCCTAGTTGATGCCGGACCAAGTGGTCAAAGTCAATGGGATCTGATGATCATTTTTCTATTTCAACTCTGTCATCTCTTGACTTTAGAGCAAATAAACCATGTGTACCTGATTCCAGGTTCATTAACTCATCTTCTGCACTTAGAAAATGGGTCACTTTTTAAATGCTCCCTCGAATCTACATCTTCACACTGCTAAGGAAACCTGAAAAGTCACAGTAACCCTGCTTTCGACATGCTGAAGTCATATACTGCTAGAATCTCTATGCAACAAAGTAATGTTGCCAGCTAGTTTGCTCATTTAGCCTGAAAAACACACAAAAGATTGGTGGCGAGTGCAAACCACACATTTATGGCCAATGAGGTACCATGGACAATTCTGTGAAAAAAAAAACCCCTAAAAAACTCCGAAAGTTTCGCAGTAATTGTGCCGTCTTATTTAGAGTTCTGCTGGCAAGGGCAATAACTCTCATTCTACCCTCTTGTACCTGGGATAAGACACCACCAATCCCCATGTTAGAGGTATTAACATCCAGAATGAAGGCTCCTACATCGTTCTGTAGATACCCTATAACATCTAGACTTATAAGACAAACTTTAAGTGTTTCAAAGGCTTTATTGTATTCGTCATCGCACAGAAAGACTGTGCTAGGTTTTGTGAGCTCAGTGTGTGCTTTGGCAAGTCAATCAATGTAAATCAATGGAGGGTTCAGCGACGGTTGTTGTCCCTCTTGTCTATTTACAAAACGTCCTTCAAATAACTAAGGAACCAGCCACGTATTCTCGCTGTTCTTTGCCCCAATGTTGACTTTAAAACAAGCCTTAAAGAACTCAGGTACATCAGTTTCTGACTAAAATTTTGCAATCTAAGTTGCCTAGTTCCCTTTGCCAGTGAAGGTTGGTAACTTGACCCTTGGTGCGCTACTGAAGGAATGGTGCATCGAGCATTATATATCTTATATATATATCACCAACAGAACATGGGGTCTGTGACTGCCGGCTGCTTCAGCATGATTATGTTTGGATTCAGTCTGCTGCTGCTCCTTCATTACATCAAGTCTGTCCATTTTATAATGTTCAAAAACAACTGTGATTATGTTGACTCTGGTGTGGTGGGGTTGATTACCAGGGCTTGAGCATCTGCAAATTCTTGATCTCACACACCTGAGTAACCAACGCAGCACGTTGACGACTGTATCCATTATCCTATCATACATTTCCCAGCTTTTATTAATGGTACCTATTTTTTGACGACAGACGGTGGTATATCGTTATGATTGAAATAGGTTTGTTATGTTTCATCGCCCTACATTTAACAGCATGGATGAACTACCATGTATCGAAAACGATAGGGTGAGATGACCTTAAAGTTAAATAAGATTATCGACCAGCATATTTAACGAGGTTGGGATACATAATTGTTTATTAATACATGTATATGTTACATGAAAACACATATACACACGAATAAATATAGAAAAACACGTTATTTCTGTCAACATTATTAAGCATTTATTAATCTTCCTTTAATGCAGCACTCTTAAACTTTTATGTCAATATTAACACCTGTAAGAATATAAAAAAGTGATAAAATGAAATAGAAAATAAATAAAAGTTGTTGATATTTCTTGCCGACTCCTTTAATGTTAATAAGATAAGCTAATGATAGCTTACATATTCACTAACATGATTATATACATTGTGTGTCATTTACATAATTTAAATGCCTAACTGTACTTCTAAGGTCAGATGCTATTTACTGTATTACACCGGAGAAAGTCCCAGTAATTGTGCTATATGTATGGGATATTGCAGGCAGCCCTACGGACCTATGTTATAAGTCAGAGATTTCTTCGATACGTGCTGGAGCTTACTTTTTGCATTTTTTGACATTAATAAAACGTATCATGGTAACGGGAGAAAAAAGAGATAGCAAGCCCGGACTTAATTAGATTATATGGCAGTGTTCCAATGTTTTCGAAATACAATTTCACCGTATTATTTCAAAACGTGAAAGTTATTATACCCGCCAATCTGCTGCTTATGAATCTAAGTGTAAGAATAACCACTGAGAAAATAAATATCTAACTGAATTCAATACTTATGTATTCAGCCGAAATATACTCAATAAAACATGAAGTGTGCGGATTTTATTCACCGATGACTCATTTTTTACGACAGGTGACCTCCAGCCTAAAGAAATCTACGATTGAAGAAAATAACTGAACTTACATTAAATTGTATCGCTTGGGAACAAACCTTATACAATTACATAAGGAATATCAACAAAAATGAACCTCAAGTGTGCATATCCTATGTACTTACATTTTGACATTGTTCTGAAGCGGTGGAGGAAATAACGGTATTCTTTTCTATTTGAAAACCAGCAGTGCACAGTAACAAAGCAAACGAACAAATTATTGATGTTATTTTTAAGGTGGTCTTTGTTTCTTTATTTTCTAATATGTTTTATTATTCTTCTCTATTATTGCATTATGACATGACACCCAATCTCCCGGAAAAAAGCAGCATGGGAAAAAACGACTTTGGTTAAACCTGTATTAATCTAAACGCAAAATAATATATTTAAGAACTGTAATTAAATTAAAAAAGTGCAATATGTTACATTGTTGTGAAGGGAATTTAAGTCAAAGTCAAATAACAACACAACATGTGTACACACGCGGAATTTTTTTTCTTTAATGAGGTACACGATAAGAGATATTTATACAATAATATTACTTTAATCAGTGACGTAGATCATGTACATACAACTTTTAAAAAAGTATTTAATAAGCATGTATAGTATGTAATAATTAAGATTAATAAGCTTAATAAGTTTAATCTTATTCAGTATATGGTTATACGGTAATCTATTTTTAATTACATGATGCAATCTACATCAATACACTACATACGACCACAAACAAAGTTTTGGAGTTTCCTGTATGAATGATACTTATTAAAACCTTTGTAAATTAATGTTTGACCATTTTCACTCAGAGATATATCATTGTTAATAGTAAGCCGTGATAGTTCCTTTACATTCAATGCTAGCATCGGATATAATTTTCTATTTCAGGCTCCTTTCATGATATATGTATCATTATAAAATAAATGACGCCACTGACTAATTGGCCATTCAATATACAGTAATAAAATATATATATGACTTCGTTAGATATTGATTAAAATACATTAATACAATTTTTATATTCATGCTTTTTTCAAATATAACATAAAAGTAATATGCAAACTAACAGAATGCGTAGTAGTACCGAGCATTTAAGTCTAAATTGACCCGAGCAAAACAAACAGAAGTAATAACGCTCATGAATAACTGAGAGTTAATATGAACGATAACGTAAGCGAATCTATATTTATTTAAAAATGTGCTTTTCATCAACTGGTCTCAATATTAGAGACATATTTAATTCATTTCGATAAAAGAAACATTGGTAAATATTGCACTTACATGAAAAGAAATATTATTAATTCTTGATGAGCTGAATGATTAAGCAAAGTAACATGGTGAATAAAGCACTGTATAAGTGAAAAACATACATTTAAAAAAAAAACAATAAAAAAAGGTCGCTAATGAGTTACAGAAAGAAGAGCCTAAATGTCAGTTGATAGAAGCAAATGAAAATCTAAATATAAAATGTGTCCTCTCTCAAAATGGTCTCTGATAACATTCATTAAACTCATTATGCAATATGCACATGTATATATGAAAGCAGGTATTTATCTTAAAAATAGATAGATTATCAAAATCAAACTCAACGATTAACCATTATAACCCTTATAAGTCATACGAGTAATATTCCTGATATTCTAAATTATTTAACTCTTGAAACTCCAAAGAGACTAGGAATAAAATATAGGTAAAACATAGATATTTAAAGACGAGTTCTATAGTTTCTACTGTCGTGCTTCGTTTCGAGTTATCTGCTCCTGAAAGTGATATTTTTGCATTTTTTGGACATTTTCAAGGGAAGATAACTCAAAATTAAGCTTACTGATACTTTATTTTATTTTATTGTTTTCTATTCCATCGCTATTGATTATGCAATATATACGACAATTCTATCTTACAGAAGTTTCGCTATGCTTTAATATGTAAGCAAACATAATTTTTTCTTGAAAAGGCGAGATAATTTGAAGAAATTTAAATATGTTTGCGTAGGCTACTAAAGTATAAATCTGCTGCAAAGAAATTCTCATTTTTTTGTATAGAGACAGGTTATAAAGTACGTAACACCGATTTGCAACTAAATAATGTGTTGTATGCCATCATATTGACTTATCTGCCCTTAAAATGTAAAAAAAAAAGAGAAAACTTACAGAGGCAGATAACTCTAAAAGAAGCACGGTAACCCCCATTTTTTCATAAATTTGTTTTTAGTGTGAATCTCTATAATCATGCAAAGTTTAAACAAATTCTCTAATGCAGTTTCAATTTTTCCTCTTTGTCTACATAGAAACTGTAGTATTCGTCATTAAAAACTTTTGAAACATCATCGGCAGATGCGTAGTTTATCCAATCAAGATGATACGCAAAACCTGTAAGATGTAAGAAAGAATGTCTTCATTTGCATAGAAATAATTCTATTAAGCCGCTTGATAAGTTCCTCGTATAATTTATGAAAACAACACCTCTTTTATTTCACCCACTTTTCAATACGATTTAAAAAGGCGTACACAGACAAACAAACAAAGCACAAATTCACATCTGGTATTCCTGATACAAGTAAACAACACATGTATGTTTAAACATTTGAAACTTATTTGTTATTTCATGAGATAAACGATGTGCACTTAAATTACTATCCATGTATACATATCATTTTTTACATCCTTTACAAACCTTGTAAAATTTGCATGCAAAACAGAATAGATACAAAGTTTCTTGTTTAAAATTACACACGTTTTTTTAGTATATATATAAATTAAAAGAGATGTAGTAAGCAAATTATATTATTTGTAATAATGTGTATTTATATAAACATATTTTAAACCACATAAAGGATTTTTATTTTAAAAAATACACACATCGTATGCAATAGTATCTTAAACAATCAAGGGAAATTAATTTAAAAACTTTTTATTTTTTTGCGAAGCGTATCTCAATGTTATTATGAACTTTATAATTGAACTGTATTAATAAATACCTTTAAATGTACTATAGGCAGACAAATACTTTTTACAAAAAAAAAAAAAAAAATTTACAAAACTTCACATCAATGCTAAAGTTATATCGATCTTCCTGAAGGGCATAAGTTATGGAAATTATTATTAGTTTTATATATTCAGCTGTGAATGATTTCAAAAATATACAATATGTCAACTTGATTTGGGTTATCTGATAAGATGATAAAACCAGTAAGCATAACAACCCAACTGCCTCGTTTCCACATTTTAACGACAGACTACCGACGGGAAACACATTTGGCAATACATTTAGTTACATACTGTAGTCAATATATGTGATGCACATATAAAAACAAAGCTTTTGTTCGCTAAATTGTTTCTGATAAAATTGATGTCAAACTTCAAAACATGCATTGTCTTTTTCCTGTAATAAGTGTGGTACATTAGGCTTAAGATTTTATCATACCAAGAATTTTGTATCGTTTTATGTATGAATTGGTCACTGAACATAGATACTTGTTTTTAGATTTAAGTTTTCATGTCACCGAAAGTCATATTCAATCTTGTTTGGATAATTACATGTTTTATTATATTCTAATTATCAACTAGTACAACACTCTAGGTTTTTTCATGTTATATTATTGTACTGTTTTCTCAGATTAAAATTAACATATTACAAATTTATCAATGGTATGTAAGTTTTTTTTTAATATATTGTGACGCAACTGAATTTAAGTCAGTAACAATTGCATTTTAGACAAATAATAATTCAATTTCAAATTAATTAATTAAAATATGTCTAAATGCTGTTTACTAGTATTCTGATGATTAATCCATGATTAATTATACTACTTTTCATATAAAAATTCTTCATAGTGAATTTCTGGTGCAACATCACTGGATGAAGTCAGTTTCCTCCTCCTCTTTGTGGTCTGGAACCTCCACATCCAACTTCTCAACTAATGCTTGAATCATTATTTCTACTTTCTCCAGTCGTGTAGACATTGTTTTGATATGTTCCAGAGTTGTCGCAACTCGTCGCTGTAACTTCCTCAATTCCTAAAGAATATTCACATGTATCTTCGCATAAAGGAAATTCGTCAAATAATCGTTTAACATTCGTCCATTTTCCAAAGTCTGCCTCAAATTCAGACTTCTTTGGGTTATAAAATTACTACATTTAAATGAATTAAATGACATGAGCTTGGAAATGGATACCTTGAGCTTTAAGATATATAGTTATGTGATAAAGGAAAGAAGAGGGAGATAAAATTTATTGGCAATATTTTGAAATTTTGAGCAGATGTTCTAGGCATATTGCCTAGAGAGAGAGAGTTGTTAAAAAGAAAACACGGTATAAGTCAAATTAATTTACGATTACATGAAAGTAGAACATGAATAAAATATTCAGCTTTTAATATGAAAATTACTGATTTAAGTAGATGTTTTTCCATTTCATTTTCAATGTTCTCCTGATATGTTCATTGATACATTGTGATACATAATGGAAAAATACCTGTATTGTCAAATCGAATGAATGACATAACACATTTGCTTTGGCTCTACATAGTTCTTTGGCATATGTTGGCATATGTTGGGTACATTTTAGAAATGCTGTTTTGTAACATCACGGCTAAATTGCTCTGTTCTAACCTACTGCCTAAATGGCATTTCAAACAACGTTGACGATTGCTCTTAACTACATGTATGTATATGAATTAATGACAAAAATGATTCCAAAGGGGATTATAACTTAAACGATCCCATGCAAGCAACAGCAATGATTATATTAGTTGATTTCATTTTGGGTCATATGGTAAATTCTTTCCGTGTATCTGGCCACTCAAAGACAAGCCGGAAAATGACACATTTGTTGGAAAAAGTAGCAGAGGTTGTCTTTTTATTTTAGTGTTTGTCAATAGACCAAGACTTTGGCAGAAAGAGAACACAAGAAGTTCTGTATTTTCAATTGAAAAAAGGTGTCAAAATTCATTAGTTTTGTTCCTTGCCTACTGGTCCGACAGGTAGAGGTTATGGTCATAAACAAATATTCTTTCAAAGCAAAACCTAAAAGGTTTCATTGAAAACTTGAATTGGCACTAAAACCGTAAATGAGATTCTAAGTCAAAAGGGATACACTTATGTCAAAATCCATGACAGAGTGTAGATGATAGTAATAAATAAGAATTTCAAGTTTCACAGTAGAACCTTAAATAGTTCAGTAAAATGGTGAGATTGTACAAAAACAACACATAAACTTAGAGAGATTCTATGTCGAAAAAGGGGCACACTTATGTTCTCTTGTTTACAAATGGACGTAATAGTATTCCTAGTTTCAAAGCAGTACCTTCAAATGGTCTGTGAAAATGGAGTTTTACAGCGACAATAACGCCGACACCGACTTTCGGATGAATAGAATAGTTCTCCTTATTCTTCAAATACTCGTGTTATAAACGATATAGTTTTAGTGATTTTAAAACATAGTTTCAGAAGAACATTTTTTTTTATTTTTGGAACATGGAATATGGTTAATGTTATACAGAACTTAGCAATCAACAACAATTACAAAGCATCTACCATACCGAGCTTTACTTTAAAACCGATGTAAGAAATATAGAAAAAATTGCCCTCATTTTTTATTTTGTTGAACCGTAACAGAAATATTATAATACGATATTATTTAATGAAAACAATCATACTGTTTGTTCCGATAAAGTCGTTTCCTCCTTGGTTTCACGTTTCCTGGTTTCTTTATCTGTTTCAAAGGGTATCAGTCCCTGAAACATGCTCTCTATTTCCAACAGAAAGTCGATCTAAAATAAAAATACGGTGGTGATAAATACGCAGTTGACACATTTACAGATATTTATGGTGGACCCCTTAACATTTTACACAGTATCATTTCAACTGGAACCATTGTGATTAATATAAATGCAAATCGTTACACAAATGGAATGAAGTAATAAAATCATGTTTCAATTTATTATATTTTTTTGTCAAAACGATTATGTGAACTGATAAAAATCACATTTTTTCGGCTGGGTTCGAGAGGAGGTGAGGTTCGAGAATGGGTACTTGGACGATAAGACGTTTTATGTGAATTATACATATGAAAAATACTGAGATAAGAGGTTATTCGGTGTAGTTATAATGATAAAGCAAGCGCTGGTGTGGAGATTCAAGAATGGATCATTTTATTATCTGGACGTTGTGTCACTTTTGTTATTTGCTTATTGACTCAGCATATACTCTGTCCCTAGATAAGCGTATCCCCGGTGACGTTAAAACATAATATATATTTTATATATATAAATAAATCAATTAATTAATCAAGAATATATGTTTTTTAGTTTAAACTATTTATTTTACGTCGATTTGGAAACAACTTATATTATAAAACTGCACTGACGCCATAATAATGGGTATACTTTTTGTCTCTAAAACGAAAAACAAAAACAGGAGATACTAGTTTTATGTACAGAAAGTAATAAAAAAAATGTAATATGATTTTTCTAAAACAATTATTCCATTAAATTTGAAACAGCGTTTCATTAGGAGATGAGTATGGGACAATTTATACAAATATTTTGATTCGTATTTATTCTACTGTTATTCAGCCGGCTTTCATACATGTTAGCTTGAAAAAAAGAATGTCATTCTATGTTGAATTTATTTTATATACACATATTTTTGTATGTAAATGAACATAAACTTTGCAAACATATTAAGATAACTTATTCTAAGTCAATTAAACGTACCCGCATTCGTTTCTCGGTGAACATGGCTTGTTTTCTCACGTCCTGTATATTCTCCAGTGCCAGGCCGATCTAACGATTCAGGAAAATATTCAGATAAAGCAATCTAACACATATTCCTAACAGTATACAAGAAACAAAAATAAAACGGGTTAAAATCAATGGTAAATGAATATTAACAATAGGTTTTTTTTTCAATTTACATGCATATAATTTACACTTGAAAGACATATCCTAGGCAAAAATAATGATAATAAAAATAGCAGTATATGTATAACTTATATATGCATTTCATTTTTATAATAAAATTTTCGTAATATTTTACTAGTTAATGTATAACGAATGTTGTTTTTTATACCACAGATGAAGCCAAATCTCTATAGTTAAAATAACAGTGTTTGATAAGAAACCATACTGACATTTTGTTCATGGGAACTATATATGGAACTCATTTAGTTTATCACTGAATATAGTTGTCAAAATAAATTTCTGTTGCCTTTGATATGCACAAGAACTATTAGGCATGGCATATTGATTTCAGCATCATATAAGAAAGAATAAACATTTACTTCATCATCATTTTTAGCAATTTTCAGTATCACGCACCATTAAATTCATGATAATTATGGTCATCACGAAAATGAACAAGAAGAACACCAGGTTGATTGTGATGTACGGAAAAACATCTCCGTCCACGAAGATATTATCATAGTCGTATTCACCAATCATCATGACGGCCGTCTTCGCTAGGGACCTCCCATACGTAGCAAATGTATTCTGTATGGAAAAAAATAAATACATCAAATTGTTAGTACATCCACAGGGGTTTGAAGTTCTATCAATAAAATAATAAACGATAAAGTATCAGCATAAGCCCCGTTTATAATAAATTTAATTATACGAACGGAATAATGAATAATTACAATCTAGCGAGCCATTCTACGGGAATAAATCAACAGTTTATGTTCATCTTCCAGTCTGTCTATTTGTCGTCGAAGTCATTCGCTAACGTTTGCCTATTATAAACGGGGCTTAGTGTTTTTACTCTCACATTATTTATTGATAGAACTTCAAACTCCTGTGGTACAACGTCCTTTTAGTAACTTACTTTTCTGAAGACTTAATTATATGTTTCAAGAATTTGTATCTTAACTGATTTTCAAAGAAATAGATTTTAACAAAGACTTAGATTTGTCACTAATGCAACATTGGGTCATTGGGTCAATTTTAGATCAGCTTGATTTTGATAATCAAGTTTTTATTCTCTCTAACAAAGAAACTATTTTGATTACATATGCTTTCAAATAATCGTTCAAGAAATATTATATTTGATGATGATAAGTATTCGAACCAGATTGTCATTTTACTATTGTATTACTAAAGCAAATTTACCGCTGTATATGTTTCATAAAATCTAAATGTTTTATGCTAATCGATGATATAATACTCGAACAAAGAAATTCCTTTTTTTCTTTTTTATATTCTCTTTTTTAGTATTATACCACAATAATGTTATGTTTATTTTCTGTATTAAATGTACAGTAACCATTTTCGTATTTCTCGTTTTATTATGAACTGAATTTAACTTTGTTTCTCTGTCTAGGAGCGAGGAATGGTAGAATTCTTCAAAATCACTGACAGAAATCACTTCAGCAGTAACTATGGTTGGCGGAATTTAAATTTATGTCTAATATATACAAAGCTGTTATAGGTTCCATCTCTGAGTAAAACGCATTGCGTTTTTATGGAAACAACAACTGATTACGGATAAAATGACTTCTAAATCTGCTTATTGTAAAATTGATGATAATTGATCTCGTGTTTTACCTGGTTCTGGATTCCAGCATAAAATGCAAACGAAAAACCGAAGATGAACCAGCAAAAGATGAAAACGAATTTGACGATATCGAATAACACTTTCTGGAACATGACCATATAAAACATGACCATATAAATGCCGAAGATATCAAGTCGCTGCAGCATGAAACTCACATTGACCCAGGCAAGGTATACGGCAACCAACCCACAATTCCACTGCCATGACTGAAAAAAATTCAGGCGAAATGATAATGAGTTAAAACTTTTACTACGCTACAGTAATTTGAACTAGTGATAAAAAAATGCAACATGGACAAAATTGACACGTACACTTTTAGGGTATGGTATATTAACCTCCTGTCATGCCTTATGGACAGATAACAGAGCAAAACAACATGTATTTAAGGTAAGTTGATTATAGGATTTCATATAATGAAACTTAAGCATATGTTTTTAGTTCTGTGTGTGCATATTTAATTTTTTTTCTTTTAAAGGAACTTTTTTTTTACATAATTTTCCCTATACAAATGAGGCTCGAGTCCTGACATTTTGTCTTTATATATTTCATATAATTCGCTTATCTGTGTGTCCTTTTAAATATAAAAATCATTTTAAGGAAAAAGAGACATAACTCAGAATATATCATCCGAAACTTGTGATGAATAAAATGCGGAAAAATAGCATGTAGGATATTAACAGTATATAAGGCAAACTATAAAGCGAATGAAGTTACTAGGCTACAGTTCGAACTTAATATAGACATAATGGAAACACACGTTTTCACAAAGTTATTATGATTCTCTCAAGATTCAGCTGAAAATGCCAGATGCCTTATGGGTCAAGATTTTAGCTATATCAGGCTTAAACGATCAATTTTAATGCACTTACGTAACGATAATCGGTGTTGTCCTGGCAGTCCTCATAGTTAAGAACAAACAGTATTTCTGTCACATACTGACCCAGATCAATCCAGTTCTCTAGGCATTTGATGTAATCTAGGCGATCTTTCATCATTCTCCATATCTTAAACATAGTTAACAATATATGTTACAGATCAATAAAACTGTCCCACACACAATATATTACAATTAACACACTGTCACCGAACCGAAGAATTACCACACGCATTGGAATCTTGATTAATACTAAAGATATGTACAATTGAAGAAAAATAGTTTCGTTCTCCTTCACTGTATATTGAAACATGGAAAGGAACGGAATCTGACATTACTTGATTGCGAAGGTCGTAACTATGTGTAAAAGTATGCTAGCAACTATATTATATTCATCATATTCTATGTACGGTTCGATCAGTCTGGTATTCAATTAACACATGGTATAAAGAATCATTGTCATATGGCAACCATATCGAAAAACGTAAAAAAGTCAACAGGTTGTTCATCTTTATAAGTCTGCTCCACTATCAACTTTCATTTATGTTCTGTCGATTTTGAATCAAGTGATACGATTGGACGATGTGAAATTAACATCGTCAGCTTGTGGGAAATTGCTTGCGTAGATGTATTAGGTCATCCAGTCAGAAATGCCGAAAAAAAACACGGAATTTGACAGGGGAACAGATTTAAAAATATGTACAAATTGTGACATTTCACGTTATAATTTCGTTAAGTTGTCTTTTGACAATGAGTCCTTATACCCTGTGTTAAATTAATGCCAGATTGATCGAACTGTGCATAGAATATACATGTAATTGAAGCATACATTTATATTATGTTACGACCTCCATAATAAAGTGATGTCAGATTCCGTTCCTTACCATGTTCAC
This sequence comes from Solen grandis, assembly GCA_021229015.1. Classification (NCBI taxonomy): domain Eukaryota; kingdom Metazoa; phylum Mollusca; class Bivalvia; order Adapedonta; family Solenidae; genus Solen; species Solen grandis. The sequence continues at coordinate 4,523,939 of CM037794.1, read as the reverse complement.
AATACAGTATAGAGGGACAAAAATCGCAATTCTGCAGTTATAGTGCCAGCGGATTAATATTACATTTTGAACTATGAATTATAATCTTTTGGCATTTTCGTATAAATATTGTAGATACCAAAACTTAAAACACAAATAGATAACGACGTGTTATGTTCTAACTGATAATGTAGTATTTTATACTTGATAAATCCACTAGATATAATTGATAAGTTGATGTTTAACTAATTACAAACAATCATTTGATTGCATTTCATATTAATAGTTTTTCAAATGCAATTTGATAGTTATTATTTGTCTAGGTTTAAGCATTACAACATATTTATTTTTAAATATGTAAGTAAGTGCATTTGTTTTTAATATGATTTTTAATAAAAATAGTTATTAGGTATACTCAAATATTCATATAATAACGTTTATTACAATTATTAATCAAGCATACCTCCTTCAATATATTTAAAGATGCAAACACAATTATTACAGTTCCTGCACTCTGTAGGAAGCTGTTTCTCTCCACTTTAGCCCTAACCAGCTCTTCACAACTCATTGTACTATAAAAAACAAAATTTCAAAACAAAATATTTCAAAGACACACACATAAGGCAATGCAGTTAGAAACATTATTCAATTAGATTGTAAAAAAAAAGCTAGAGGGTTATATGGGGATCGTTAAAATAAAATAAAATTGATCTTCAGCAAGAAAGACATTTGAATATGTATGCTATGCGCGCTTCCACACATTCACCTATGTTTGTGATCAATTGTGGCATATAGATACCTAGCATAGAAAGACGATTAGATTACATGTATTAATTAATTAATGGCCATGGTCTCTGTTACAAGGACAATTTCAGTTGAATGTTTTTTTTTCTTCAATATTGTGATGGAATATTCTATCCAAATTGGGCCATTCAAAATGTTTCATGGAGAAGTATTTCAAAAATGTTTTGGTGTCGAGATCAATGTATCTTCCAAAAACTCTGATTTTCGTGTAATTACCAGGTCAATACTCTCAAAATAAAGTGTAGTGATTATTTGTAAAACACAAAACGAAAGCAGGCTGACAAATAAGTTTTATCAAAATATAGGAAAAATATAGGTTATTTTCCTAAAGAATATAGGAGTTTAAGGCCATTTATTGGACAAAATACATGTATAGAAATTTTCCCGTATAAAGTCTTCACTCGGAGGCATGTGAAGTGAAAATCTACTTACTTGTTTTACGGTACTAGTCATAATCATTAAACTTGGAATTATACATAAAGCAAATGTTCCTACATAAATTTACAATGCAACATACACACTGGCCATCACCTTTACTGTGCTTCAGGGAGAATTTTAAAAATACAGGGTGCTTTAAGACCCAAAGTTTCGTTCACTGGAAGGGGGGCGGGTAGGGGATCTCCCCCTAGAAATTTTTCAATACTAGATCCTAAATAAGGTATCCTAGGTATTCCCAGTCAAGAATGCATTATTTATGTGAAAATATTTCTGCAGAGTTCTATGCATCAACAACCTTCATTCAGGTTAAAAGGGTCTATGAAGCTGGCATTTCAGTTGCATGTAGCTCAAATACTAAAATACTATTGCCTCAGAAAATTATGAATCTCGGTTATTCTTCTTTATATGTATACCGTATTGAAAACTATATATATATATATATATGTGTGTGTGGGGGGGGGGGTTCTCCCGAGGATATGAAAAGGGTATGGTGAATCTCTCTAACAAGGGTAGCAGTTGTGTGTGAGATTTGAAAAGGGACAACATTTCTAATATCTTTCAGAAAAAAAAAAAAAATTGGTTGTTTTTCTATTATGTGAAAAGTTTTCATATTCTGAAAAATAAAAACATACTTTAAACAAGAATGTTCTTTGGAACACATGTGTCACCTGATGTGTGACGGAAAAAGTGTGACAGACAGGCATACAGACGACGAAAAAATGTGTTCCCTATGTGTCACCTCTGCTTACAGCAGGTAATACAAAAATATGTAGAAATGTTTTTTCAGTCTGACAGGATATTCTACAGGGACTATTTGTCACAGTTCTATTGCTTATGTAGAGACTGCTTACAGTAGAATCATTTATTTTCGTGGGGAACTAATTTTCGTTGATTTCGTGGATGACTTTATCCACGAATGTTTATCCCCATGAAAACTGTTTATTTCGTAGACCTTATCTTTTCTAGAACATGGTTTCACGAATTTATGTACCAACGAAATTGGTTTAATCAGATTCCACGAAATTTAATGTCAACGAAAATAAATGATTTTACAGTATGTAGTGACACAGATTAAAAGTCTCGTGTATAAAATTATTGTTTGATCAATTTTTCAGTTACTTCTCTCTAAAACCATTTTTAATAACGATTTGGAAGATTATGATGTGATGCTGTGCCGAATAGATTTAAATTCTGTCTATCAGGTTCAGATACATTCTAGTAATATGAATGCCAGGAATGAGTGATTATTTCAAAATATATGGCTAAGGGCTATCAACCATTTAGTCATGTCTTAATTTCATAAACTTCTGCCGAGTAGTTTCAGACAACTAATATCTTCAGCTAGCATGCTGTCTTCAGGTACGTTTAAAATGAAATTGTATTTACATCAAAATTTAACATACCGGCTGTAATACGGTGTCGACAATAGAAGGTAACTTGTGAGTATGGCCAGGTCAACTAAGTGCAGAACTATGGCTATGGTGTAGAACCAGAGTCCACGTGAATTCCACTTGTATTGCAAGAGGCTTCTGACAATGTCGTGCTCGAGAAGATCTTGATGACCGTACTTAACCTGTTTAAGTGAGTACAACATACGTACTAAATTTTGAACATAGATTCATGGGACTAAATTAAAGGGTAGAGTAGGATGGGTTTAAAAAATGAATATTTATGTGGTATTTAAATGTATTTAGTGTTTGCAACATAATAGTAAAAGAAACACATGTTAATTAATCACACTAAATATTGTATTTAAATGTATTAACATTTATTAACATAACCTCCGCATAAAAGATAAATTGATTTTCTTTAATCCTTGAAATATAATTTCTACCTAGTCTATTAGTCTGTATAAAATTATTTTTACTTAATAGACCTATTGTTTTGCGATATACCTTAGTTAGTTCATATTTAACCCTGTATTTTTTTCGAACATGGAAAATAAAAAAATAAAGAGTGGTTTATTTTAATCTTAAAGGTGAGTAAAAAATATTTTGAAAAAAAAAATACTCATAGAAAACTTAACACTTACCATTACATTTAATGGATGGTTTTTAATGTAAGATGTAGCATTGCCGTTAAAAGGCCAGAAAAATTTAATAGCTGAAATAAACCGGTTTTCCTTTTCTGAAACTGAAAAATAAAATGCAAAAAAGTTAGGTTTATTGACTCATTACTTAAGCATCAAATTTGAAGTATATGAAATGGCTCTTCATCTTAGGAACCAAAATTAACAAATGGACATCTCGACGGCATAACGCAAAAGGGTCTCAACTTGTTCTTTAATACATTTAAGTTTCGACCCTTTTGCGCTGAGCCCACTATTTCTCCCTATCGCTCTCTTTCTCTTTGTCGATCAGTCTGCCTTTCTCACTCTCTATGATTAAAATAAGATATATGAAACGATACTAGTTAGATCATTTATAATAATAAGAATGAGCTTACTGTTCATGTTGAGATAAAATATATGAAATGATACTAATTAGATCATTTATAATAAGAAGAATAAGCTTACTGTTCATGTTGAGATATTCGTAGTTGTAGCTGTATTCACACTTGTCCCCATTTTGTGTGATGCATCTGTCAAATAATTTTGTTGCAACATCTGTAACACGAGAAGATCAAAATAATATACTTTAGAAACAATATTTGATTTGAAAATACGAATCTTGACTGATAAAAAAAAAACAAAAAAAAAAAAAAAAAAAAAGGTTTTAACCTCCCAATCAGATGTATTTAAGCTATTGTATACACACTTTTCTTGAGAAATGTAATTCACTTACTAAATATCTCTGCAAAAGATTTTGATGCATACTTTTTCCTTCGAGTGCGTACGTTTGTCATGACATTCTAGTCACAAGAAAGAATACTCTGTATAGATAGGTTTTATTATGTATTATAGATTTTAGGTACCCATGACCTTAATATTCTATGTCTTATAATTTATACATTGTGTTTTAAGATGTACCACCACGACATGTTTTATGTTTTATTATTTAATCATTGTACTTCGGAGATCCATTTGCTAATGCTTATAGTTTTATTAATTTCTATATGTCTCTCATAACTCATATTGAGTGGTTTTGTGCATGTTTTTATTACTTTTATCATATTTACCTTTATTAATCTGAATATGTAATAACATGTACAAGAGTGAGACACAAATAAAATATCTGTTCTGTTCTGTTCCACTCTTAGCGCGACCGCGACATTACTACATGTAACTACACTACTTCATATAACTACACTACTACATGTAATTACACTACTACATGTAACTACACTACTACATGTAACTACACTACTACATGTAACTACACTACTACATGTAACTACATTACTACATGTAACTACACTACTACATGTAACTACACTACACTACTACTACATGTAACTACACTACTACATGTAATTACACTACTACATGTAATTACACTACTACATGTAACTACACTACATGTAACTACACTACTACATGTAACTACACTACTACATGTAACTAGACTACAACATGTTACTACACTACTACTACATGTAACTACACTACTACATGTAACTACATTACTACATATAACTACACTACTACATGTAACTACATTACTACATGTAACTACACTACTACATGTAACTACACTACTACATATAACTACACTACTACATGTAACTACATTACTACATGTAACTACACTACTACATTATAACTACACTACTACATGTAACTACACTACTACATGTAACTACACTACATGTAACTGCACTACTACATGTAACTACACTACTACATGTAACTACACTACTACATGAAACGTAATTCACAGTATTTCGACAAAACTCCAAACAACTGGACACATATTGTCTCGAAATGGCATCCTTGATTCCTGTTTACTGGGTAAATATCAAAACGTTACAAATTCATCAATCTTAAATATTTAAAAAAAACACTTCAAAATGTCATTAGCTAACCTGGTTGTTTTCCAATAAGCAGATTTATTCGGTCTCTGTTAATTGTTCCTCTGTCTTTCAGTAGATCATCTAAAGCGCTGAACTAAGAAACGTCGAAGACATCTCCCTGAAGAGATATAAAGACTAATTAGCTAGTCAGTGTAAGCGCTTGATTTCAGGGAAAATAAAGTATCATGCACACACCGAATTGATGATTTTCGATTCAGCTTTTAAAATATATGTACCTTTGATTTTTATAAGAAACAGAAAAAAGTTATTTTAGCAATTTAAATGCTAACATTTCAATTTGTGAAGAAATAGCATTTTAAAACCTAACAAATATCTGATTCGTATACCATATTTCATTATCAATATTAAATACATTTATTTCATTCTGAAAAGTGGTGCATTTTGATTAAATACATAGATAGTATACTAACGGACTCTCATTATCAATAGCAACATCCATTGCTGTTTTACGGTCTTTGTTTTTAATCGATACATCTGTTTTCCATTCCTCCTGTAGCAGCTTTTTCAGTATTTTTGTTTTATCCGCCGCTGCTGCCAAATGCAATGATGTGTCCTGTAATTGTGAAAAAGCATCAACACCTTGAAGTTGCATTTTCCTGAATAGTTTTATTTTAAGATGAAATATATACTGAACATATTTATGGCAACTATGTATAATATAATCTTCCAGTTTTAGATAGAAGAAATGTAAGATGTGTTATAGAAGAACATAAAGTTGTATTGGGTTTCTGTGAAAAAGAATATAAATTTGACATTTTATTTCTTGAATTTAAAAGATATATATTTTTGTGTAGATTAAAAAGTATATTACCAACAATTGAAGGATTCAGGGAGAAAGTAAAATTAGATTGGGAAATTTATAAAAAAAAATCAAATATCACTGAAACTGAAAAATCAAATTGGAAACTTGTAAAAAGTATAGTTGAAAATTGAAGATTCAAAATATGTATTTAAAATCAAGATAAGGATTTGTATTTTTATGGAATGTGAATTATGAAACTTTTTAATGTTAATTACATGTCAAGAACAATTTACTTTTAGTTTTTTTTCTTTTTTTCATTATTTTTAGAATTGTTTATATTTTTCAATCCATAAAAATATTTAAAGTGCCTATATGGTTGAATTAAATACAAAGTAAAGTATAAAGTTTATTTTTTCTCTGTAAAATACTTTTATAATGATTGAAATTTATGTTACATTGTATGGTCAACTGAGGATGGTTTCCCGACCTCTGTTGACCTATTACGGGGAAAATAAATGGGGATACCCATATGGGGCCTCAAAAAAATCTTCCAGTTTTAAAGATTTGCTTTTATTCAATCTTAAAATTTTGTGTTCGATCCATTCAATCAAAAAGTGTCCTACATTTTAAGTCACTTATACCTCAGTCACAATTGCTTTGCGGCAACGATATGGCGATCGTTCACCATCTACATCGAGAAATACCTGCGGCGACCATACGGTCTCCCTTGGGCGTGTTCCTATATTTGCAGGCCGTAGCGGTCGCCGTTAATTTAAACACGGAGTTATATTTTTTTTTCATTTATGCGGTCGCCGTAGCATTTCGACATGAAGCCGTGCCGTAGAGCGATTCAGGGTGAACACGTCGAGCGTACGGTGGCCGAGCGGCTGCGCTAAGTTCTAATGGATTCCATTTGACCTATGCTGACAACAAAATTTCCACGGGCGCCGTGTTACAAAAGTATGGTCACCCTACGCCTGTCAGAGGTTCGCCGTACGGCGATCGTGCGTCATAACATTAAATGCCACAAAAGTTTTGTCAGTACTTATTTAATATACGACGCACGGCTACCCTAACATGTGACTGCAATAGGATGTGACCGTAAAAAAACTGTGGCGGCCCTAGAATTGCTACTGGCCGATTGGAAATTTTAGACCCTACGGCATATGGCAAATGTGACTGAGGTATAAGTGTAAGTTAAATCATGTTGTCAGCATATTGGGACTCGGTCCAGCGTTTCGTCAATAAACCTTTCAATTGTCTACAGTAGATTGTATAGAAAAGGACGTACAAACATGTCGCAAAATTTCGATAAGTTAATTCATCACTGTAATTACAATATTATTTTCATGTATTTATTTCATTAGTTTTCTTTTTTTCTAACTTTTGGAACCGCACATGTACATGTTACTAAAATAGACATACACTAAACGTTTCTTTTTGGTGATAAAAGCAAACATTTGAAAATGTAAACAATGTAAATGAGCAGACGCAGCATATTAACATGCATATTCATGTTCTCTCTCTTATCGACATCAAACGATTATATCTTCAAATGTCAGTTCCATTTTATACATTATACCAGTGATAAAACAATCAAAACGTTTCAGATTCTTACGCATCCGCCACTGTAACTCTTAAAATGATTCAAACGCCATATTATTGGCTTCTCTATACAAAGACAATTTAGAGGAATATTTTAAACATATAAAGTGAAAATAAGTATCCATTTCCTTTGTAGGTTAGTATAATGTCATGTATCATGTCGTCAAAAAGACATATAAATACATATATATGTTTGTGGGTTGCTTCAAACAAATATTTTAGATAATTTAAATTTTAGGATCCACAATATTCAAAACACTCAGTTTATTTTGACACATTCTGAAAGTCACAACTGGTCATTTAAGGAAACAATGTTATTTCACAGAGTGTCAGAAGCTGCATGTTTAACTATATGCACTTTTTTATTACCCCATTGGAATCCTTGATATTGGTGTTGGCCTCATTTTCCAAAAGAACCTCAATCGTTTTTGTCCACCCATAACGTACAGCAAAGTGAAGAGGAGTATATCCGACAGCATTCCTATTTGATAAATTGATATACGTTTGCTAAATTGAAATACGTTTTGATAAATTGATATACGTTTTGATAACGAGCAGACTAAACTACTATTGTTACATACACATCGAAGGCTCAGCGCAAAGGATCTCAACTTGTTCTCTACATTACGTTACGAGCGATATGCATGTGGTAAACGGGCAAAGTGAATCGATACTGAGGTATGTTCTTAACGTGCAGAGTAAATTGATAGAGTTACATATATGAATGTTTTGTTGGTGGTCTAATGAGATAAGGTATTAGTACCCCGTCGAGCGGGATTAGTATAAGTTGTAAGAAATTGTTTCCCAATCGACGTAAAATAAATCAGTTTTAACTACCAAATATTTTTCATGTTTGTTGATATATGTTTTTTGGTTTGTTGACATTTTTCACAAACCATGCGATGAAATTTATTGTAGAAAATAAATACTGTTATCGACTACTACATTTATTTGATTTGTTACACAAGTGACTTCAAAGAAAACAATGGTGTGGTATATAACGATTTCGTCTCTATTCCAAAATGTATCCGCACGTAATACGTCTTATTTAGCGACAACAGATGAAATATGACTATCAATATGCTGAAAGTCTTAAAAGTTTAACCCTATTAAAATGATTTGAAATACAACATAAATGGGATCCTAAACGTATAAGCCCTTTCAGCGGTCATAAAAATGTAAAAATAAGGCTAAAGTGTATCATGGAATCATGTTTCAAAGAATAAAGCTCACTTTGCGTTCACATCCGCTTTCTTATCGATGAGTACTAAACAGACGTCGGTGTGCCCATTCTTGGCGGCTAGGTGCAGCGCCGTGTTGAAGCCATCATCGACGTGTTTCACAGCGTCCATGTCCTCTTTCAGCATTATCTTGACAGCACTATAGAGTCAAGACATTCATAGAGAGAACAATAAAAAGACGGTATTATGAACTGACTGATGTTCAGCATTACAGCAAATATAATAGGTCGCTAACAGTAAGAAATCATATAAATAATACCCGGATTCAAGTTTATTTTCTCGTCTTATACACATATATCTGAATTTGAATGAATATGACCAAATTTTAAGGTTATGTCACTTTAGGTTAAAATATGTGTCAGCAAGAAATATTTGGCGTCGTTTGTAAAATTTTTAAAAATACAAAGTTCTCTTTCCCATGCAATTTAAAAGTTACTTAACATTTCCAATAATGAAGATCTATATATAACATAAATTTTCTCATTCAATCTAGCTCTCTCTGTGACATAGCTTGGTTTTTAGACGGCCATAGCCGTCTTATGCTAAAAAATGATATCAGGCCTTGCTAATTTGCGTATTTTCAACAACAAGTTTAACTGTACCTCTCCGCGCTTAGTGCGGATACATGCAATGCGATTCTGCACTAACGTATACGAGTGGAATATGTTACACAGACGTTTAAATCATAACCGTAACCGCTTTTAGTGTGTTATTGTTTGTTAACATGTTTTCTTTTGCCATTATTTTGTACTGGAAGCATCAATTTTAAGCGTGAAAAAATATTCGTGACATTTCTTAAACAGAGCAGCAACCTATCTTACGTACATAAAAAAAGAAAAAGTGGTGCTCCATATGTATTTAATTGACCTAAAGTAGTCCACACATAATTTTGCATGATGGCGAGTTAGGTTCCTCCCAGAGCATTTCTTAACTTTGAAATAGATAGGCAAACATTCTAGTATCTTAAATACATTGTAATCAAATACCTGGTCCATTACTACAAGTACAAAACAACAGATAAAATGTGTACATCAGGTTCGCTAGTACTAGAGAAAGACAATGACCTACTTAGGTATGCAGCTTTTTATGAATGGAAGGTTTATGACCTTTACTCCGGATTATTATGTAACAAACAGAACATCTGTAGCAACAGCGTGTGGAGTTTTTGTCGTCATGTGACTGCTTCAATAACTTCAGAAACGCTGGGTTTAGAATGTTAATCCCGTCGCCGTCTCTCAGCGCATTGTGCGCTTTGATAAATAAAGAAGTATAATTTTATACACTAGCCGTCTCTGGCATTGTGACATAGCCTAATATTAAATTAAGATGTATAATCCTTCTGGCAATGTGACATAGCCTGATATGAAATTAAGATGTATAATCCTTCTTGCAATGTGACATAGCCTAATAGCCTGACTGCTGAATTTGAATTAAGATGCTTTAATGATTAATTATTTGCCAATGCATTTTACAATGGAGATTCCCTTTTAATTGCTTAATTCGGACATACCGAAATTAGTTCAAACTTATTTCGTGCATGTTATTACTATTTTGAACGCATCTAATATATAAAGGGAAATATATCTATATGTCTATACGGGGAGTAATGTAAGCCTCTTTATAGGCAAAAGCTGAGCATACGCAGTTTTTCCAGCTTCAGCGGCCAAATGAAAAGGTGTTTGCTTTTTCATGTTGTAATCAGACACTGAAAACTTCATTTCTCCACATCGGTAGTCAGTAAGGTACTGTAAATAGAAAATTAAAGCTTCTTAATAAATGTAATATATATCCAGATTTTCTCTCTAACATCTCTGGTGTATTTTTTTGTAAAGAAAAAAAAAATATTTCTTAAACCTCCCTAAATATATATGATTTGGACTCAGTCTAACGCATACATCTCTAAAGCCTTATTCAGTTTAACCATTATGTTTTTAACAAGAGGGCCATGATAGCCCTGGATCGCTCACCTGAGTAAAGGGTTACCGAAGGAACATCTGTACTAAAGCATTTTGAAATCTAGCCAGTAGTTTTGAGGGAGATGACTTTTAAAGTTTTCATAATTCATTTCTTTCCATTGCCATGACAACCAGAGATCTACATGGAAAGTTTAATTCTGCAACTTTTGTGATGGCTTACCCAAGTTTTATTAAATTCTGTCCAGCAGTTTCAGTGGATATACATGTAAGGCAAATGAGCCCCGCCCCTGGTGGCCATGTTTTTTTTACGGACTGAAATAATTTTAGCAACTTTTGGGAAGCTTCATCCAAGGATCATCCCTGCCAAATATAATCAAATTCCAGCGGTTTCAGAGGAGATGTCGTTTAAAGATTTCACTATATACATATAAGGCAAATTAGCCCCGCCCTTGGAGGCCATATTATTTTTTTACGGATCGGAATAATTTTAGCAAATTTTATTTAGATTCACCCAAGGATCATCCCTGCCAAATTTAATCAATTTCTGTCTAGCGGTATCAGAGGAGATGTTTTTACAGATTTAACTTTATTCATGTAATGCAAATAAGCCTCGCCCCTGGCGGCCATATTTTTTTAACAGATCGGAATAATTTAAGCAACTTTTGGTAACCTTCACCTAAGGATCATCCCTGCAAAATTTAATCAAATTCTGTCCAGCGGTTTCAGAGAAGATGTCGTTTAAAGATTTCACTATATACATATAAGGCAAATTAGCCCCGCCCCTGGCGGCCATGTTTTTTTTTTTACGGACTGGAATAATTTTGGTAAATTTTGTGAAGCTTCACCCAAGGTTTATCCCTGCCAAATTTAATCAAATTCTGTCTAGCGGTATCAGAGGAGATGTCATTTAAAGACTTCACTATATATCACTATATACATATAAGGCAAATTAGCCCCGCAACATGCGGCCATGTTTTTTTAAATGGATCAGAATAATTTTAGCAACTTTTGTGAAGCTTCAATGTATGATCACCCCTGCCAAAATTAATGAAATTCTGTCAAGTGGTTTTAGAGGAGATGTCATTTAAAGACTTCACTATATACATAAAGGGGAAAATAGCCCCGCCCCTGGCGGCCATGTTTTTTTCCCGATCGGAATAATTTTAGCATTCTTGGTAGAGAGTTACCCAAGGAACATCCGTACCAAAATATTTTGAAATCTGGCCAGTAGTTCTGAAGGTGATGATTTTTAAAATTTTCATATATTTTTTCCATTGCCATGGTTACCAGAGTGCCACATGGATCAAGTTTATTTTACCAACTTTTGTGAATGTTCACCCAAGGAACATCCCTGCCAAGTTTAATCAAATTCTGCCCAGCAGTTTCAGAGGAGATGTATATTGTATTTTTCCATCACATATTCATGTCATTTTAATTGATTGATTTTTATGTTATCACTAGATAAAATTCCGCGAAATCGATGGAATGTTTTTTACTATTGGGATTCGTCTGAAGAGATATGAGTTATATTATGCCCAGTGCCCGATCACATAAATAAATCGGTCTTGATGGTGCTTGCCTGTGAAGCCGAGGGGTTGTTGGTTTGATCCCCACTGGGGTCTGGCACGGTCTCCATGATGACTAACACTTTCTTTCTGATGATACCCGTCTTAGTTGACTACAGATATGCGTGCTAAAGTTTCAGTACTGTCATAATCCCGGGAAAGAGTTATTAGGTGAACTCGCAATATGTTAGGCTTTGATGGCATACAAGTTTAATACACAAAATGAATGAAACACATTAAATTAACAAGCGCTCCGCTGAGAGATGGGCAATATACGCCCAAAGAAATGTATTGAAAGTGTATTACTTGACGAATGGATAAGCACTTCTGTCAAATTATTATAATTTCATTCCAGCGGTTCCTTCCAAGAAATTGCTAACTACTACCTTCAAGTGTGACCTTGACCTTAAACCAAGACATCCGATACCTACACTCTTTACATACTCTTTGTATGGTTGACATTTCTGTCAAATAATTATAATTTCTTTCCAGCGGTTCCTTTCAGTGGATCTTAAGATACAGAGCGGACGCAAAATATTCTAACATTATAATAGTATGACATGTAACCTTCAACTGTGACCTTGCCCTTAAACCAAGACATCCGAAAACTACGCTCTGCACATCCTATGGTTGACATTTCTGTCAAATAATTTCAATTTTCTTCCAGTGGTTCTGAAGATATAGAGCGGACACGAAATTGCTAACGGACGGACGGGTGACCAGTGGCATAACATAATGCAGCCCTCGGGCGTATAAAAAGGACTCATTGCAAACACACATTTAAAGGTGTGTGTTTTAGACTTCACGTGGGGGGGGGGGGATAATAGTTGCAGCACTGGAATATACCGGTACATCAGAATGGACTAATTAAATAATTAATGGAAACGTTCAATTACTGTGAGCAAAAAAAAAAAAAAAAAAAAAAAAAAAAAACCAACAGAAAATAGAACGCAAATCTAAGAATGATGTATGATATGGAGCTAGCAAATTGCACATAATAAACTTTGAACTTCGGCAGTATAAGCCGCTGCCCGTTATTGGTGTTGCAATATTAACATTTAATCGCGTATGAATGACGTCAAGAGCCCCACTTTATACCGCACACAGCTATTTAGTTGTCTTAGCCTAGAGCCATATACCATGCTTTTCCCGTGTACCTTATGCTGTGCGCACACCAGACAACAGCGTCTTCCTTCCGAGCGTTCGTATAAACGCCACACAACAAATTAAAAAGATAATTTGGATAATTCTCAAATATAAATAGTGGGACCCATGTAGTTAAAATGAGGACACAAAACCGATTTAGTTTGAACAGGGTTGCTTGCAACGCTGTTCTAAGGAAGCACACGTTTTGAATCGGACAACAATTCGGGGCTATATTTGGAAATTTATATTTATAGATTTTCCTCTTTTCTTTACTACAAAAGAGAAAAAAAATTGTCTTCTCTCTTATCACTAGATAGTGACAATTTTCATGTTTATTTTATCACGATTGCGATATGGAAGTCGATGTGTTGAAATTCGATGCTGGAGATAGTGTCTTTAAATAATTGTAACGAAAAAAGATAATACGCAGGAGACAATTTCGCACCTCATGCGGAGATATTTCGAACCATGATTGGCTGGAGTTTCCAGCGATAGCCAACAATATATAAAGATGAAAAAACCCTGATGACGTCATAATGGCGAAATAATGCAGGCAAAGGTTGTAGGTTCGTGTCCTAGCGAAGTAATTTTTTAACGTTTTTCTTTTCTTTTTACTTTTTTAAAATTTCTTTTGCAATATAAGACATACGTGTCTTTGTCATAATGGAAACCATTAATTTAAGTACGTGTATATATATATATATATATATATATATATATATAGCACTGAGTTACATGTTTTAAATCTCTGACAGAAAGTTTGTTGTTTTAGACTACATGATATATTTTATAATTATCATTTTTTTAAATTTTTGTTTTTTGTTGGCAAGAGATCGGGGAGAGTAAGAGTGGCAATATGTTTATTGTTAGCAATCCACTGAGACAAATGATGTGTTTATCTTTTTTAACGATCGTGTTCAAGCAGGGTAACGGTGGGTTTTTAACATTGGGTTCATTGGCATTGCTTGGAAATATTAAATTTACTTTGATAAACAAAAGAAATGAGACATCACCATAGCAAAAACTCTGTTCCCTCAGCGCTATCAGCGCTTTGATTTAACGTGGCTGCGAAGCTAGTCAAGGTTCCTCAAGGAGAGTAGACAAATTTTCGAACAATACGAAGAACCTACTATACCAAACGGTGTTCCCCAGAACTAATACTATTTTTAGATTTATCCAATTTTGATGGATTCACCATAAATTATCGCAAACTGTGCAATTTTATTTATTTTTAAACACAAATACGACAACTACTGAATAGTAACTAAATAACCGTGATTTTAAGTATACATGTACACAGTGTTGTTTAACGGTGCCATTTCCGACACAAAAATCAGCTCGTTATTTTAGTAATATAGATTTGCAATAAAATATGTCGTATATATTTTTATTCATACAGTATCAATCGTCAACTACATGTATACTGCTTCTTGCTTGAACCTTTTACTGCTTATAAAGACACAGTGGTCATTGTTATGCGGATTGCAGGATTGTAAGAAAATATAGATAATTGGAAGAAAAATCTATTCAGCATTCGAAATGGTTCGCTTTATACCATTTTCCTAAAATCGTTTTTATCTAAATTGTAATGAAATGGCAAATTATTTACTAAGTCACTTTCAATGTGTAGCCATCAGAATTCAAATTTATCAGCGATTTATTATAGCATTTTATTTCAATATATACAAAATGATCGATCTAGTTGACACAATCTTAGACTGGTGTTTCACAAACTGACTCGAAAACATAGAATCTATGAAGACATTTCTTCAAACAAAGGACACCATCTCGCTACGGTCGCTTCGGACCTCTATTGTATGTAAAAATTTCTTAAAATACGCAATCCTATATAATGACCTCAAACAGAACTCACCTGAAGGATGTCACTATAACCATATTGTGCAGCTACATGCATGAGTGTGTTTCCAGTCTGATCGGGTCGGAAAATATTCTTCAAGTCTTTATCATCTGACTTGTCTTCAGCAAAATCTATGAGCTTTAACATATTCTATGAAAGGTTATTATACGTAACAACAGAATTTGTGCTACAAATCAACAGTATGGTCATATATTAAAGTTAGACTTGTAAAAGTATCAACAGAATTTGTGGTAAAATGAACAGTATGGTCATATATTAAAGTTAGACATGTAAAAGTATCAACAGAATTTGTGGTAAAATGAACAGTATTGTCATATATTAAAGTTAGACTTGTAAAAGTAACAACAGAATCTGTGGTAAAATGAACAGTATGGTCATATATTAAAGTAAGACTTGTAAAAGTAACAACAGAATTTGTGGTAAAATGTACAGTATGGATATAAATCAAAGTTAGACTTGTAAAAGTAACAACAGAATTTGTGGTAAAATGAACAGTATGGTCATATATTAAAGTAAGGCTTGTAAAAGTAACAACAGAATTTGTCGTGAAATGAACAGTATGGTCATATATTAAAGTTAGACTTGTAAAAGTAACAACAGAAGTTGTGATAAAATGAACAGTATGGTCATATATTAAAGTAAGGCTTGTAAAAATAAACAACAGAAGTTGTGGAAAAATGAACAGTATGGTCATATATTAAAGTAAGACTTGTAAAAGTAACAACAGAATTTGTCGTGAAATGAACAGTATGGTCATATATTAAAGTTAGACTTGTAAAAGTAACAACAGAATTTGTGGTAAAATGAACAGTATGGTCATATATTAAAGTAAGGCTTGTAAAAGTAACAACAGAATTTGTGGTAAAATGAACAGTATGGTCATATATTAAAGTAAGGCGGCTTGTAAAAGTAACAACAGAATTTGTGGTAAAATGAACAGTATGGTCATATATTAAAGTAAGACTTGTAAAAGTAACAACAGAATTTGTGGTAAAATGAACAGTATGGTCATATATTAAAGTAAGACTTGTAAAAGTAACAACAGAATTTGTGGTAAAATGAACAGTATGGTCATATATCAAAGTAAGGCTTGTAAAAGTAACAACAGAATTTGTGGTAAAATGAACAGTATGGTCAAATATTAAAGTAAGGCGGCTTGTAAAAGTAACAACAGAATTTGTGGTAAAATGAACAGTATGGTCATATATTAAAGTAAGGCTTGTAAAAGTAACAACAGAATTTTGTCGTGAAATGAACAGTATGGTCATATATTAAAGTTAGACTTGTAAAAGTAACAACAGAATTTGTGGTACAAATGAATAGTAAGACTAAAGTAAGTCTCTCTGAAGAACTTTGTTAATTATCATTATGCATAAATTTAGCGTGGAATTAAGTTTATTTTTTAATGTAACATACCATTTCCAAAATTGTTTGATTGTTTCCCTTTACAGCCATGTGGAAAACTGTTCTCCTGTCTTTATCTGTCTGCCAGATGTCCGCTCCTTCCTTAAGCAGTATATCAACCGATGATTGGTGACCATTGGTACAAGCAAGAAGCAATGGTGTCAAGAGTCCATATTCTTGCTTTCTAAAAGTTTCTTTTTGTCGCTCTTGTCAAGACTGTATAATGCAATATGTAAACAATTATAAATGGGCTTCAGTTGTTTAGCTGATTAAGGCACAAAAGATACTGACATGAGGTTGCATTGCACGAATCTGTCGTACTTTGCAGTATATCTCAATGTAGTTTGACACAACTACTGTCATATAAATAGTATGTGATTAGTATATATTCACTACAGGAAAATAACATCTTGAAATAATAATTATGTCTTTGAATCTATGCGGAAAGCGATAAAAATAAAAAAACAAAACAAAAGAAAAAAACAAAAACAAACAACAACAACAAAACAAATAATGCAATATTGGTGAAAACATCTTCTGAGACAATAACGGATATAAAATGTTATGACATCAAATCCCGTTTCAGACATCGAATATATTAAAATCTACATGTATTCTCAAATTAATAGGTTATTTATCATACATAAAATTAAAATACATGTACAGCTACATGTACTTTATTGTCCCATCCTTACTTTTCCATTAGTTTCACCATAGCCTGAACCGAGTCATCCCTGTAAGCCGCCATGTGGAGGGCCGTGTTCTGTCTAGTGTCGACATCAAAAAGGTCCGCTTTGCCTTTCTCTAGCAGCAGCTTTATGATACTAGACGAATTATTCATGGCTGCCCAGTGCAGAGGGTACCTTCCTAGCGTGTTAGGTTTATCAGCAGTTGCCCCTGTACATACAGTGAATTTATTATTTCATGTTGATTATAGCACACACATCAATAGTTCAGCTATGGGTATGATTATAGGACGCTTTTTACGATATTACCCATGGATCAATTCTGGAAACCAGCTGAAACGCCGGAAACCGCTAATCTAAAACCTGAGGAAAAAAAAATTACGATATGAAAACTGCATTATTAAATGTCACTAACACTTTCAGAGACAGTCGAAGAAAGTGTATGAAAGGATAAGTTACGTATAAAAATATAACAAGACCAGTAGACACACATTGAGTGAATGATCCTACTCAACATTGTTTCCCTTAGAAAGTATTCGCATCGCACCGTAATATTAGATGATTTAAATACAAGGCAGTTTCTTTTGCTTGCATTACAGACAAAAGTGTCATGGTAGCAATAATTGCTCACCGAAAGATATCAACCTAAATACAACAATTTGCCTCGTGAGTTGTTATAACAAGAGGATTCACAATTTGACCATCTTACTCTTTAGTATAATTGAAATGATTATTTACTCCCAGCCCACCCTTAAATATCATTTTCAAAGAATATCTATTGCTTCTTTCATTTTTTTCAATTAGGAGTTCTAGGATATTTATAAATTCTGACAATTTTAAGTTAATCTTATTTTATTATAATGGTAGCTACAGGTCTCTTGGATCAAAGGGTTTTGTGACAGATCCATGAAAGGTTCACTAATACCAAGTTTCAACAATATTATCAGGGATCAGATAAGGTGTCATTCAAAGAAGCTGTTGACGACGGACTGTGTATGACGATCACTGACGATATATCACGTGACATTCTTGTTGTCGAATATATTAATTTAACAATGATAAAACTGGTCCTGACAGTCCAGATATATTTGAAGATATTTTAAGCCATATTGCGATAGTTACCTCTGTCTAAACAAAAATTCGTGACTTCTTTCCATCGTCTTATGTCTGTGCTTTCGTTTGCAAACTGAGCAACAATACTCAAACAAGTGTTACCCTCGTTGTCAGTGTCACCCACAACCTAGGCAGTAAATAGAACTGCTACTATCTATATAACAATATTCCTTTACTATATAACGATTTTTAAAAAAATGTCAAGTTTAGTTTCAATACCGTTTTGACAAAACATGTTCTGTGAAGGCAATCAACTCAAACGCATTGAATGTGTTATCTCTCTAGGTGTGTAAGTAGTGAAGCTAAAGGCTAATGGTTTTCAACACTGAGTTGACGTATATATGGTGAGATATTTTGTCAAATATAGGATCCTGTTCTCTACTACGCAGTACCTAAGTATAATAAGAAATCACTTATCTACAGTGAACATTTTTTTTTATAAAATAATCTGGTTTTAATTGGATTGACTTGGTATAAAATTGAGTATTTGATGGTTTGTGGGTTTAATCTGGGGAGTATAACATTAAATTAAAGTCTATGTTTGTAGATTATTAATACTTCAAAAGATCAAAAATGTAAGCTAGTATATCTCAAAAAAGAACATTTCATTGCTGACATGTTGTGACGCATATGTGAACAGCAGATATTTCCTTTAAAATACGAGGTTTGATCAATAAAATCCTGAACATGTGCTGTTAATTAGTCAAAATTGTACCAATAATCTAATTTGTAAATGATATAATCATCAATAATATTCCTATATTCATGTATCATTACAGCCAGATAGCTCATATGGTATACTAAGTACTTCTATTGCTGCTACATGAAGCAATACTGTTATATTCCTCCGCCACAGGTGGAATCTTTAGGTTATTTGCTCGGCTTATTCTTAAAAATCCAGCATATAAATCGGCGGAAAAGTCACCTTTTAAAAGAAGTCATTCACGTTTCTTTCATTGAGCGTTTTGTTTTATGATATTTACTTAAAACGTTTGTCAATGTCAATGGAGATTGTGTCACTAAAAAAAACGTCAAAAGAAGGCACCTTGGAGCAATGAGCAGTTATAAAAAAAGTTTAAAGACTGGGAAGTCACCGATAAAAAGAAAAGAAAAAATACTGGAACGAATGGCGAATGGAATGATTGTTTTTAGATCTCTGATATACAAATGTCAAAAGCGATATTTGATGGCAGGCAGGGTATAAGCGGTGGTCAAAGGTACCGTCGGTCAACTGTTCAACAAACGACACATTTATATTTTCCGAGTGCTCACCGTACGAGAACTTAGTGACTTTGTTGACATGAGTTTTTGTGACAAACGAGAACTTAGTGACTTTGTTGACATGAGTTTTTGTGACGATGAAAACATTATTGACTGATAATCTCTGCATGAAAGGGATAAATGCCTGAAGGGTGTTGAGGTTTCTATCTATGACAGAGAAGGGGAAATCTAGTTTTTTTACGTTAACATCATGACGTTATTTGAGTTGCGGTGAAGTACTTTACTCTAGTGTGTTTAAAATTGAGTTATTGTGCAACGGTTGATTACTTAAATGAAATTTCAGCATGAAATACATGAGTTATTAACAATTATTTTGAATCAAGTTTTATATTTCTAAGTTAACAATGTGTAAGTAAGAAGATATGTCCACGAATGTTTGATGAATCCTCGTATAATAACACTTCTAAATCACTAAAATGAACACAAGCAAATATTGATGTACATTTTTCTATCGTTTACTTTTTATGATCATTACCTCATTTTTATGATCAAACAATAACTGAAGTATTTTTGGATCACCCCTTGTGCATGCTACCAGGAATGGTGTTGAACCTTGACTGTCTTTTATTGTAATGTCGGCCCCTGCGTCCAACAATGGAGTTATCATGTTCCTGCCATCAGAGTGAGACGCTGCAATGTGTAGAGCTGTTCTCTGCATATTGTTTTGTACATTTACTGCCTGCAACATGAGATGGTCAATACGGGAGACTTGCTTGAAAGAGAAATTATCTGAAAATGGAATCGTTCTTAAATAGTGTTACGCGAATTAAGTGAACAGACAAACAAATAATGTTTCAATTTACACTTGAAAATAGGTGATAATTTTTGATGAAGGGATCAATGATGGCGATGATGATTTTGAAAACAGATGATGACTTTTTCAACACCATCGACAATTTATAAATTGATTATTAGTAGTACTAGTAGCAGTAACTTAACTGTTTCTAAGGTAGCGTATTTGGGATCCAGTATTCGACGTAGGGCCTCTTTGTTTCCTTTTATGACCGCGTGGTGTATGGCCGTGTTCTGATTTTTGTTTTGTACACATAACAATTCGACAGCTCTCCTATCCGCCTTTTCAAGTATACGCTCAACAGCTTTAACTCCCTTTCAAAAGATAGCAATAAAGATTAATAACAATGAAATGTGTCTCTGCGATACTTATTCCCCGCTGTCATAAGTTCAGAACCAAATATTTGCTTGTATCTTTAAATTTATATCATGTACATTTGTATCAATTTTCATGATTAAATGATCCATTCATAAGCCTCATATTTATAGAAAATATAAGTTCGAAACTTTTTTCTTAAGATGCCCATTTATAAAACATGCATATAACATCTGCAGTTTCATCCAGGTCAAGCAAGAGGTTTTGAGATAAAGTGCAGTCAAGATTTGCCAAAACTGAAAATGGTCATAACTCTGTTATAATAAATCAGACCCTAGAATAGAATACTAGATTGTTATATGATGTCATGAAGTACACAGAAGATCATAAGATACCTGGTCTTATCATGCTTATTGACTTTGAAAAGGCATTTGATTCAATATCATTTGGAGCCGCCGTGCCCGAGCGGTTACAGTCGTGGACTACAAATCTCTCAGTCCCTCACCGCTGTGAGTTCGAATTCTGGTAAGGACTTTGGATTTTTCATGTGAGGAAGCCTTCCAGCTGGCTTTCGGTAGGACGGTGGTTCTACCCGGATGCCTCCGTGCATTCGGGGTCTTCCTCCACCTGTAATTAGCTGGACGTCGCTATATGACTGAAATACTGTCGAAGCGACGGTTGAAGCGACGGTTAGCCCCAATACAACAACAACAACATCCATATCATTTAATTTTATTGAAAAAACATTTGTCTTTTTTTAATTTTGGTGACTTTTTTAAAAGATGGATTAAAATATTCTTATATAATACAGAAGTTTGTATACAATTAAATGGTTTCTTGTCAAGTTTCTTTAAAGTTAATAGAGGTTGTCGACAAGGAGATCCTATTTCTCCTTATATTTTCGTTTTATGTGCAGAGTTATTATTAATTAAACTAAGAAATAATAAAAATGTTAAAGGGATAACAATTGGAAGAGAGAGTACAAAATTTTACAGTTTGCGGATGATACAACACTATTATTGGATGGTTCTGAAAATTCATTGCATACAGCTTTAGATATATTACATAAATTTGCATTGTGGTCAGGTCTTAAAGTCAATTTTGACAAAACAAAAGTCATTTGGATAGGGTCCAAAAATTATTCATCACAATCAATCAAAACTACATGGAAATTAACATGGAATGAAACGCAGTTTAAATTATTAGGTTTAAATTTTGATGTTAATCTTGATAAAATGTGTGAATTAAACTTTTCTAATGAATTGCAAAAAGTCCAAAAATGTATAACATATTGGAAAAGAACAAAGTTGACTCCCATCAGAAAAATAACAGTTGTTAAAACACTCTTATTACCTATATTTACACATTTATTTATAAGTTTGCCATCATAAAGCAGAGAATTCATAAAAACACTTACAGATTTATTGTATAATTTTGTTTGGAATGGCAAGCAAAAATTAAAAAATCAAGTTTTTATAAAAGATTATGAGGAGAGTGTTTTAAAGATGACCGATATATCCAGCTATATATTGAGTTTAAAGATAAAATGGCTGAAAAATTACACCAATAACTATACATGTAATAGTAAATGTTACAAATTAATCAAATCTGTATTTAACATAGACAAACTTTTTAACTGTGAGAACATTTTTTGTGATGTAATCATTAGAAAGAAAAAAAAAAGTTTTGGATAGATGTCTTAAAGGCATACATGATGTATATTGACAAACTATGTATAACAGATATAGAACAAATATTAATTTTTTAAAATTTTTGGAGGGAAAACTTATGAAAGAGGAATAAGAATGGTAAAAGATATATTAGTTTCAAATGACAGTTTTGTAACTTTGACTATCTGAAATTAGTGACTGGAAAAAATATAGACTTTATACAATATTATGGTTTTATAAATGTTATTAAAAGATTCATAAATAAAAACATCATACATTTAAATATAAAACATGATATATATCATACGAGTCCTTATTGTAACTGTTATATCAACCCTATTGTAACTAAATCAAATATAAATAAATATATCTATAATGTTCTAATTAGGAATGAAGAGGAACCAATAAGTAAAGCAAAATGGGAGTCATAAATAAAAACATTGATATCAACTGGAAAGTTATTTATAGCTATGTTTTTAGATGTACTAGACATTCATACAATGGATGCAAACAAGGATTACGCAAAATATTTAAAATAATATAAGGAAAAAAAAAAATTCCTATGGTTAATATAGATAGTTTCTTTGCTATATTAGGATCAGGAACATATGATAACGCATTAGACATATTATTTTTAGAATTTAAAAGATATATTTATTTATGCAAATACAAACACATAATGCCATCTGACACAGGATTTAAAAGTTTTTTTGAAATTAGCATGGGAGGTGTATAAGTCATTAAATATATCAGATAAAGAAATGAAAAATTGGACAGTTGTAAGGTTGTTTATATCATAATACATCTTTATTAAGTAATAATGTTATATAGTCTGTATGTTAAAAAAACAGGTCTCTTTTTAGATAAAAAAGTGAGACTTCTTCTTTTTAGTTCCCGTAGTTTCTTCACAATGAAAATGCTTTTTTAAATAAGTAAATTTTTAAATGGAATACTATTTTGTTTGCCATTGTTTAGAAAATTGAATTAAATCAACATTGCATTTTCTTAAAAAATGTCCCTACATGGTAATATGTATACAGTAAGAAAAACCCTGTATTAACTAAATATATCTATATATACTCGTATATATATATATATATATATATATATATATATATATATTTATATATGTGTATAGTAATTTCAAGTGTATCTATTTTTTAAGGTCAGCTGGGGATGGTTCCCCGACCCCTGCTGTACTTATTACGGGGAAAATAAACGGGGATACCCATAAAGGGACCTAAAAATAATCAGACCCAAACATTATTAGCTGAGAAGAATCTGAGGCAGATTGCCATGAGTGAAGTATTGGCGACAGCCACAAACATTTATCATAGAAAAAAACTTAAACACAAGGTAAACCTGATGCAGAACAATCAAGTTTATCATGTTCATCCAACCTCCAACCGTGAAACATAGGTCACAACCATAAATTTCATAAATATTAAAATGACCATACCATGTTATACATGTGTACCTAGTTTCATCAAGATGTGAAATCATCTTCTTAGAGGAAAAGCTTAAACGCAAAGGTAAACCTTAGGCGTGACTGACGGAAAGACAAACGGACGGACGGACACACAGAAAAACGCATGGGCGTTTATATATGTGTGTGTGTGTGTGTGTGTGTGTGTGTGTAGTAATTTCAAATGTATCTATTTTTTAAGGTCAGCTGGGGATGGTTCCCCGACCCCTGCTGTACCTATTACGGGGAAAATAAACGGGGATACCCATAAAGGGACCTAAAAAAAATCAGACCCAAACATTATTAGCTGTTGTGAGAAGAATCTGAGGCAGAGTTGCCATGAGTGAAGTATTGGCGACAGCCACTAACATTTATCATAGAAAAAAACTTAAACACAAAGGTAAACCTGATGCAGAACAATCAAGTTTATCATGTTCATCCAACCTCCAACCGTGAAACATAGGTCACAACCATAAATTTCATAAATATGAAAATGACCATACCATGTTATACATGTGTACCTAGTATCATCAAGATGAGAAATCATCTTCTTAGAGGAAAAGCTTAAACGCAAAGGTCAACCTTAGGCGTGACTGACGGAAAGAAAAACGGACGGACGGACACACAGAAAAACGCATGGGCGGAGGCACAGACCGAAATTCTATATGCCCCGCAATGGAGTTGGCGTGTAATGAAAAACTTCAAAAAAAAAAACAAACAAAAAAAAACTCACTTTTTTGTGTAGTCAAATAACACATCGTCAGTAATGATGAACAATTTTAATTCAGAGGACAGCACATACATTTTTTCTCATTTAATTGAGAGTGAGTGTTCCATTTCCTAGCTAAATCGCAAGTTTACTGGCAGTAGTACAACTTTACTTATTTTCGTCTATCATACATTTCAATTGATTTATGTGACTTTGTGCGGCGAAGTAGTCCATTGTCGTGCTGATACAAATACGGATGATTACCGGAAGTGACACTGTCAGTATGATGACATTATGGAACAAAGCTTTGTCAGTAGCAAGCAATACTGTTAGGAGCCTCCATCGGTGACACCCCCACCCACACATAAAAAAAAATGGAAAGAGGTTATGATCCCCGAACCGTACTGGCCTTTCAAGCGTGCATATTACTGACACACCTTTTTGTATCACTTTTGTAAAGTTATATGAAAATCCAAACATGGATATGGAAATGAAGCCTATATATGAGTACCAATGACAAATTCCTACAACTCCTGTGACCTTAACTTTCAAGTCCGCATACGGTTGTTGCACTAACACATCCTCATGTCATGACAAACACTTTTGTAAAGTTTAATGAAAGTCCATAAAAAGATATGGAAGTTACAAGGTGGACATGTAGATGTAGCCAAAAAAAAAAATCTAACAATACCGGTGACCTTGACCTTTTAAACATGCATATGGTTGATGCGCGTGACCATCTTTTGTGTTATGACAAACATTTTTGTAAAATGTTATGAAAATACATCCTTAGATACTGCAGTTATAGAGCAGACACAAAAAGATGTAGCCTATAAATACTACCTAGAAATTTTAGCAACTTAAATGACCTTGACTTTTCAAAAAAACACATATGGTTAATGAGCGCGAAAAACCTCTGTGTTATGATAAACAGCTCTGTAAAGTTCCATTTATATGGAAGCTATAGAGCGGACACGAAGATGGAGCCTATGAACACCAAAGACAATATCTAACTTCTTTGACCTTGACCTTTCAAGAGTGCATATGGTTGATGCGCGCGACATACCCTTGGGTTTTAAGGAATACTTCTGTGAAGTTTTATGGGTTTCAATCCGTAAATGTCCGCTTTATGGAGCACGAAACTGGGGCGGACGAACGGAATGTCGGACGGGCGAACGGACTGAAGACGCGCGCAAACCTACAGACTAATTATTTTGTCACTATTTTAGTAAAGCAAAGAAATATTATCGATTGAACAAGCTTGAACAATTCATACAGGTCATTAAAAATAAATTTAATACAGTCTGAATTTATGAAATATAATAATGTTTACCGTTTGGCATTAATTTCTTGTTTACGAGGGTTACCAATCATATCGGTACCAAACATCTCTGATGTTCAAAATAAAAAGATTTTTTTAATTTTAAACCGTGGGTAAAAATAATAGTCACTTGAATTTATGACTTATTTAAATGAATGATTCATTAGCAAAATAGAAAAAAACAACACAATGACAATAGTTAATCACACTCACAAAGGACACATTATGATACATTATTAGATATCTGAAATAATACATTATTGTATACATACACTATCTGACGCTTCCATGGTAGCATAATGCAGGGCTGTGTTTCCATGACTGTCTGTGCATCTCAAGCCTGAAATAATAAAGACAAAAACATACACATATATAATCCTTGATTTTTGGATATTTGCATTTAATCATTTTTACTAAATTAAACGTGTTATCCATTTTACTCGTTTTCTATTTTTTCGAAACAACTTTTTTCTCCATTTACAACGAGTACTCATGTATCATATCATTTAATTAAAAGTCACACATAGACTACACGTTTACGTATGTGTGCGGATGGAAGCCGCCAGCCCCCTCCTCTTGGGCTGCATTGGTGACCAGTGAGTAACAATGATAGATTGATTTGGTTTACTGAGATCTACCATATGAGACCAAAACGATTGTATCGGGAAACAATATTTTACCGAGCCCTATGTTAAATTTGGGTTATAAATAAACACACAACCTTCGATGTCCAGTTTTTCTAGCAATGACTCCAGGACAGCATTGTTGTTTAATCGTGCAGCGTGGTGAAGAGGTGCATACCCATCCTCGTCCTTCTGTTTCAGGTCCTCCGTTTGTAGTTTGCTGATTAAGTCTAGGGCTGAATCTGCCTTACCATTCCGAAGATGCTGCATAGAACAACATAAAATGATGATGATGTTAACTATTTATTAAGTTTATTTCACAGGTATTTGACACAATTCACAATAATTGTCCAAATATGCTATATAACGTATACAAGAGAAAAGGTATATAACGTAAACAAAACCGGCATGATGATCAATCAACTCAAACCGCCGTAAAAGTTGACCAGATCGATTTTTCCTTCTTGCTATCGTAAAGTAAAATGATTTTTCTACCAAATATAAGTTTTCACTTGAAAGAAATCCGCCAAAAACTTAGAATATGGCTCTATATATTGTCAAAATAACTTCAATTTAGACCGATGTCGTTTTCGACGGCCACCAGCCAGGTTAGCTAAGAGGCCTATCCTGGTCAATTTTCACATTAACATCAAATTACCAACCTAAAAGTCAATTGCTATCGATAGACACGGTTGATTTCTTTTCCTCCGAGAGGCTTTGTACTGAAAGAAATGCCAAATAATTCTCATATATCGGATTAAACACGGCCAACATTATTTCTGTTACTCTGTCAGGCCATTTAGTTTGAATTCGCACTGAATATTTCTCTGCCCATTGATTGGCTGATTAGATCATTCTGGTGAACTCGGATGTTGACCCGGTTTAATTCTGACCAATGAGGTAGCTGCCTTCCGTATCGTCATTTTCCTTGAATATGGCGGTTCGTACTTTCGAAACGGACGCGTTGCTGTGATCTCCAACTGATTTAATGCTTTAGTGGATTTATTTTGCGCGTAAGGCCTCTCAAAGGAAAAGAAATCAACCGTGTCTATCGATAGCAATTGACTTTTAGGTTGGTAATTTGATGTTAATGTGAAAATTGACCAGGATAGGCCTCTTAGCTAACCTGGCTGGTGGCCGTCGAAAACGACATCGGTCTAAATTGAAGTTATTTTGACAATATATAGAGCCATATTGAAAGTTTTTGGCGGATTTCTTTCAAGTGAAAACTTATATTTGGTAGAAAAATCATTTTACTTTACGATAGCAAGAAGAAAAAAATCGATCTGGTCAACTTTTACGGCGGTTTGAGTTGATTGATCAGCATGCCTGTTTTGTTTACGTTATATACCTTTTTTCTTGCATACGTTATATAGCATATTTGGACAATTATTGTGGATTGTGTCAAATACCTGTGGTTTATTTTTAAGATATATATTTTTCTATCGTTTTCCGGTTGTCAAGTTGTTATTTTATCACTGATCTATACTGATTTTACCTCATGTTTCCAAGCTAATGAAGTACCTAGGATGCTAACCTGAAGATCCCTCGTTCAAGACCGATAACCGTGCATCTGTCAAAGTAATAACAGTGTGTCTGCTTGATATTCATTCGAGTTCCTGATTCATGAATGTCCTGGTCGTATATTAATTGCCTAAAAGGCGTTGAAATTCCCCCAAAACAATCACAAGAAATTAAATTTCAGCTCCTCAGCCTATGTTTACATACTTTTGTTTGTCTGTTGGGTTTAACGTCCCATTAACAATATTTCAGTGATTTAGAGACGATGTCTTTTTACAAACACAGTGCTGTCACATTGCAGCATCACGCCGTAATCATGTGGCATGATACCACAACCTCACATTATCCTGACACCAGCCAACCATGCAGTCTTGGAACTATCCTGTGTATATGCTGAGCGTCAAACAGAGACCATTTTTAACGACTTAAACCCATGTATGTCGCGACCAGAGACCTAACCCACAACCTCCTTTCCCGTGGCGGACTCTCTAACCCATCGGCCACCGGGGACAGTACATCTACTTAGAATTGATTATACATATAGTCATTAATAATTGTTACAAGACTATTTTATCATTACCTGTGCCAGTTGATTTCGGATTTTGCCGTATCCATTTTGTATAACTTCATCTGAAACACCAGTAAAAATGAAGAACCAGTAAGTGCTCTGCATTTTCAGGACTTTTGTAAGTCAGGGGTGTCAGCCAGAATTTCTATATCTCTATATTATCAGTAATACTGCATCGTCAAAAACTAAATATACATATTCTGTGATTGCACAAAAAAAAAAAATCCATGGTAGTTTGAAGATGGCAGTTCACTTTGGTGGCTAATTTGTGCATTTTCGTGTATTCTCAATTTCACAATATCCAAGGGCCCGGTCAAGCAAGTATAAAATATACAACTAATCTTGTCGCACCTTTCAAACGAAAAAGCCAAATTCAAGAGATGACAATTTAATACTGATAGCGTATCGCCCTGTTTAGTCATGACAGCGCGCTACAAATTCGCGCTGTTAGGTTTACCAGTATAGAGACTTGACTATTTGAGTACCGTCGCTTCGACAGTATTTCAGTCATATAGCGACGTCCAGCTAATTACAGGTAGATGAAGACACCGAATGCATGGAGGCATCCGGGTAGAACCACCGACCTTCCGCAGGCCAGCTGAAAGGCTTCCTTACATGTAAACTCGAATGACCCTGTCGGGATTCGAACCCACGCGGTTTACCAGTATAGAGTGCTTATCAAAAGATGGGTTGATAAAAAAAAACAAAAAAAAACCAAAAAACTATTATATGTTTACCATGTTGTTGCTCTCAATAAGTTTTTTCTCCGAAAGAGTTGCATGGCAGTAATTAACAAACTAAACGTAGGTAGTTTTGATACATATCATTTACACAACATGCAAAATGATTAGTCTCCAATTCCGCACCATTATACATCAATGCATTACTAAAAAAATATAATACATGTATGCCTATAATACTTATTCGTGATCTCTTATTCAATACTTAGTGTGATTGTGAAACCAACAATAGCAATGAATTGTTTATATACAAGTTGTCCCCCTTTCTTGATCTTTAATACCAATATCACTATGAAGTCACCCTCGTTATCTGCTGTAAATTAGGTCTGTGTGTAGTGTGAATGCTCATCGGATAGCAATATTACCACAATCTGTAATGGTGAGTACGAAAGAAAGAGGGGGCCGCCGTGGCCGAGCGGTTACAGTCGTGGACTACAAATCTCTCAGCCCCTTACCGCTGTGGGTTCGAATCCCGGTAGGGACTTTGGATTTTCATGTGAGGAAGCCTTCCAGCTGGCTTGCGGTAGGTCGGTGGTTCTACCCGGGTACCTCTGTGTACTCGGGGTCTTCCTCCACCTGTAATTAGCTGGACGTCGCTATATGATTGAATTACTATCGCAGCGATGGTAAACCCCAATACAACAACAACAACGAAAGAAAGAACGATCTGCTTTTATAATGTAATAACAAAATCAAACAGAGAATCCTGCATGTTAGATTATGTGGTTAATTGCTTACTACTTTCACTGCCTCAGGCCTCCTGCTTTTATTTACGCCGATGAAGAATGTAATAATATACAGAAAATATTATTTAATATGGCCGTTAATATTCGAAATATTAGAAAAAAAATGAGAAAAATATCTAAGAAACGTGTTAAAGTAACGAGTTATTCGACCATGTTAGAAAATTACAGTTTACTTATTCATTATAACTTGTATAATTTGATCACACAGATGAAGAGGAAAAAGAAAGATAAACTAAAATAGTAAAGTGACATGAAATTACACGAAGCAATAGCTAGCGGAACTAAACTGTTGGGGATACTGCTGACAATCTTTTTTTTGTACTTCCAGTGTATTATCAAAGCTTTCAAGACACTGAGAAACTGTCGGCGGGATTAACTAGTAATTCTGATCCCAGGGTTTGACTCGATAGAGGTAAAGGTCATACAATGGCAAAAACTCCATACGTTTCCTTGCAACAGTCAGTTGAACTCGCTCTTTGTTTCATGATAATATCCCACGGGAAGTCTCTCAGCGCCTTGAACGCTTTGATTTGCTTCATACCAGCGTTTTTTCCCCAATTGGGAAAGGGTCCCGTTCCCCTACAATTGGGAAATTTTCGCGTCGTAAAATCTTTAAATTGGGAAAAAAACTAGTCGCGAAATCATATAAATTGGGATTTTAACCGAAATTCATGTAAATCTATACCTGGGGTTTATTCAGCTTAAAAAAGCATCTTAAAGTCTAGTTCCTTTATAGGAAAGCTTTAAGTGATGTAACTTTTATGTCAAAATTAAGAAAGAAAAAATATTTCCAATGACAGCCAATGTTCCATTGAGGTTGGAATTTTCTGCATTTGAAATTATTATTGTTGGAATTCGCATGTGTATCAAGTTTGCGATGGGGATGATGATCACTTAAGGTTGCTCCCTCAACAAATGGATACTGTTGCTGTTGGGATGATGGAACAGCGGTTTGAGAAAGAAGTTCACAATATTTACATATGAACCCAGATTTACTCGTAGTTACACTGTAGTAGAGCCAAGTGTACTGCTTTTCATATTTAGCAATGATATGTGCACCTGGGTATTTCTTTTTGCCAGTATCTTTTGACAGTGTCACAGTAACATTCCTTTTTGGTGCTGCAACATCTGGGGAATTGATATCAGAGTCCAAGTTTTGCATTGCTGATTGTGAGACAGATGATTCAGACATTTTTTACAGGTTGTTCTGTATGATGTTTGGATAGTTCTGTAACAAGGGGGCCAGATACAGTTTCAGGTTGAAGAAATTGTGATGTGCTACAGCTGACTCAATGACAGCTTCTGAAAGTGACTCTGTTTGGTTTCCAGGTACGTCAGAGGGACTGAATTTAATTTCATTTTTAGTCTGATTCACCGCGGAAAGTGCGGGAGGCTGTTCGTTACTTACATTCAGTTCAGTTGACGTGAACCCAATATCTCGCAAAGAACGAGTGCCCGGCTCCGAGTTTGTTGTTAACCTCTTACGGTAGTACTTCGAATTTTGGCTCATTATTTCTATTTCGGATTCTCTATTTCGCAAGTATTGATCAAAAACAAATCTCGAAAATGGACGAGTTTAAAACGCGCATCCTATTATAGACGGTTAGAGTTACTTCCCTTCGTACAAAATGGTTTACTGTACGATAATTTTAGCGAAAACCTCTTTTGTAGATTGGGAAACGGGACCACAAGTTGTTGGGACAGTAGTTTTGGGTATTGGGAAAGGTCCGGTGCTTTGAATTGGGAAGACTCCGGTCGGCTTTGGGAAAGGTACCGTTTTGGAGCGGAGGTTAAAGAAGGGGAAAAAAAGCGCTGCATACGGATCCTGAGCGAGGGTCATGACCCTGATTTCATTCTTAAGTTGCATATCTAATGAGGTCGTGAACTTACCTCAGTAGTACATTGTATCAATTGTTGCGCTGCGTGATACAGTACAGTTAAATAGGCTGCGGTAATTATGAAAATCAGCAATGCCTGTTTTTTTTTTATATTTCCCGCTCATAAAACTGGCCCCATTGCCAGTCTGAAAACCAGAGATAGAGATACAATGTATTTATTCAGTAGCACAAAGAGAGAAAAAATATATACAAACATATGCATGTATAGTGCAAACAACATCATCAACAATAACAACAAGAATTTGCAGTTTGTGCCTAAAGTCCAGTTAAAAGTCAGTTTTTACGCCACGAAGTATATTTATATAATTATATATTCTTTTTCAACAAGGCGCCATACTTGCCGAGCCGTATCAACCGGATTCTTCCTGGAATATGTAATAGTTTCGCTGTAAATAACTGCCGTGTTATGCAACCTAAACTTAGCATTACACTTCCTCTTGATGAATGAGAATAACTTGTTTGATAAAACCATTATTATGGTTACTTATTTGTATGGAATAAGGTATTTGTAAACCAACTTAAAATAACATGATAATATTTGTCTGGCACGAAGATTTGGTCATATTTATTTACATATAATACAAGGGATACTACTCGCGATTAACCAAGATTCATAACCTCGTTGAAAAAAATGCCAATATCTCAGTCATTCATGATGGTATATTCAAATTATTTGCACCTATCACAAGCATATACATTTATGTAACAGAAAATCACAACAGTTTCACCCATGCAAACGCATTTATCAAGTAACGAGAATCGCTTTGAGAATCTAACCTAATTTTTTTTTTAAATCTCG
>CM037794.1:4440900-4490900 GCA_021229015.1 Solen grandis | reverse complement strand
ACATGTGGCATGATACCACAGCCAGTCACATTATCCTGACACCTGGCTAACCAGTCCTGCAACTACCCTTATATGCTGAGCGCCAAGCAAGGGAGCTATAACAGTACCATTTTTTTACGACTTTGGTATGTCGCGGCCGGGGATCGAACCCACGGCCTCCAGCTCCCGAGGCGGAGTTATGTATGTATGTATGTATGTATGTATGTATGTATGTATTTTTTTTTTTTAATTATTTTTGTTGCGTAAAAATTACGATGGACATCTTTCCCAAAATAACCATTAATACTAGTAGTAGTAGCAAATGAGGTCTAGTGGAGGAGAGTCCAGAGGGTCCAGTCTCAGATCTGGGTAAGTAGGTCAAGCCTACGTCATCATGATCAATGATCTAGGTCACCAACTGCGCATGCTCATGATTCAAGGTTAAGGTTGAATTGTGGTCAATGATCTAGGTCACCGACTGCGCATGCTCATGATTCAAGGTTAAGGTTGAATTGTGGTCAATGATCTAGCTCACCGACTGCGCATGCTCTTGATTCAAGGTTAAGGTCGAATTAAGGGTATTCTATTAAGGTTACGTCTGCTCATGCTTCAGATTTGGTCAAGGTTGAATTTGACATATTGTGTATATAATGAGTGAGTTTTCACGTTTTCTCCAAACATCGACACTTACGCTCAGTAAAACATTCAGACATCCTATTACCCTATCTTCAGTGTATAATCCATAAAATTTGACAGCCAACAGGTCAAAGTATTGTCTATCAAGATGACAGACGCCATTTACCCAAACCCCACAACCACTACCTTGAATATCGAAACTAACTCGCTGTTATCAAACAGACCCACGTGTAATACCCGAATTGCTGAAAATAAAATCACTTTTATATTTCAAATGATAGTCGTGTATGGCATAATTATAGTTGCCGTTATTAATCTTACATTTCAACATCCAGATAAGGATCTATGGTTGGTGTTGTTGAGTAGTTGTATTGGTTATGTGTTACCCAACCCTGGTTTGAAATATAAACAATCTAAAGCAAGGTATTTTGATGATAAAGATCTGGAGTAGAGATAATGTATTCATGTTTGGAAGTATAAAGCAAACGTTTTAATTCAGTAGGTTAAGCCTATGGCATCACAGTCAATGATCTAGGCCATCAACCCCGCATGTCTATGATTCAAGGTTAAGGTCGAATTGAGGCTACTCTATTTAGGCTACGTCTGCGCATGCTCATAGCTCAAGGTCGATGGGGAGATCAGGTCAAGGTTGAATTTGATTCAAATTGTATAAAAAGATGGTAATTTTGTTCAATCCTCACAGAACATCATCCCACTCACACGTCAATCTCTTGGTTGTGAAATATTGGATTGAATTGGTAAGTGTAAAATATTAATTTGTAAATAATTAAGTTTAAAGTTCTAAGCATTTTTTAAGCTATGTAACTCTGTTAACCTTATTTGATGTATAAGAGTTGTTTCCCTTTACTTACACTCTGTTTCTGTATTTCTGTATAATGATAACAGAGAGAGATTTTTACATCATCAACACTGGTTTAATTCATTGTCTTCTTTTTTTTTCAGCATGGCACAAGCTCAACTTGAGTTTACAGAAGAAACAATAAACTATTTACAATAGAACGGATTGGAAACTGTACAGTGGTCACCAGTTCGTAACCAGGTTTATTGTAATCTCGATCAAAAACTTTCTTTGATGGTGAAAAAGACTGAACATTTACAACATATTTTATTGAAGAAAGGCACATCACAGATAAAACTGAGTTTAAAACAATTCGAAACAGTCTGTGACTTAAAGCAAAGTGTTCATTTACTAAAATCCTTTCTTGATGGCCAGTGAACTTATAGACTGTGTTGATTGCATATCGCAAAAAAACTACAAATACTACAACGTTCGAGTTTCCACTTTTGATACTTGGTCATCACAGATAGAACCAAACAAGTATCAGTTAGCCAAAGCAGGATTCTACTATTCTGGGTACAGTGACAAAGTTATTTGTTTTTCTTGTCACGTAGAACTCTCTAAGTGGGAGAAAACAGACAACCCCTGGGAAGAGCATCATAAACATTCACCATCCTGTGATTTCCTAAAAATCATTGGATACACTATAGGTGAAGACGTTGTTGATAATTTCTCTGGATTCCATCGTAACACATACACATTTGGTGAACAATCTCCCTGGTCAAATAATCTCTCGTTAAGCACATTTTCAAAATGAATGATAACACAGCTCACGTAATGATAATGAACTCCTACTTTGATTTTGTATATGCAGAGGCTTTATATAAATGTCTTGGTGATGTTGTTAAACAACAATGTTATGTGTGTGAGGTAGACCACCCATCACAAGTTCAACATTCGTGCATCATGTACGATACTCAAGAACATATCGAGATGTACTTTGATTTGTTGGTCAGTGCAGTTAATGAAGATATGATTCTCCTATCTTGGAGTGAGATTATAGATTGTCTCAACATATGTCCTGAACTACTGGCATTACAGAAACTGAAAATATATGATAAAGACTGGTTAGGTGCAATGAAAACTGATCAGTGGCAAACAAAAATGAAGAAGATGGTGCTGACTATTGCATATCTAGAAAATAGATTGTTCTATAGCGCCAAATAAAGTAGTTTGTAACATGAATTTGTTATTGTAAATAATTTATTGATCGAATATGTTATACTTTGTGTGGAAAAGTGTTTGTGTAATGTAATTGATTTCTAATGTTGAACATTTTCATATCTCATGTATTTTTTTACTGATGTAAATGTATTTTAATTGTATTTATGGACTAATATATTGTATATAAGAGTTTGTTGTGTTATTACTATTAAATAATTGTCAAAAGTATGGAAAATATATCAAAGTTGAATAACTAGAAAAGTTGAGATGGTTTTAATAGGTTAGTGTGGTATCCTCAGTGACCACAAACCATGCGAATCAATTTTAATCCTTATCTCAGCACGGCTCAGTACACCACAGTGTAAACAATCCACCATATGTGATCAGTAAACCATAACTCATACTTGTGTACATCCCAGATACTCTTTAACATCTGTTATGGAGTGTAAACTATTATTAGCAGAGAAGGTGACCTTATACAGCGTACACTAACAGATAATACAAATTCAAAGATCAAAATAAAATAGGTTGAACTTTAACCTTCATTTTAGTTATGGATAAGCAAGAGAAAGAGTCTATTCTACAGAAATATTACTATAATACAAATAACCCTGGTGCATTTACGGGTCCTCAAAAGCTTTACAGAATTTTGGAGAAAAAATATCCCAGAGTATTTACACTGCATTTTATCAAGAAATGGTTAAAAAATCAAGACAACTATTCTCTATCAAGAGAACCACGACACACATTTAAAACGGCAAGAGTTCTGGTATCATCTATTGATGAACAGTTTGATGCTGATTTAATTTCAGTGGAAAACCTGAAGAAATATAATGGTGGTGTGCGATATTTGTTGTTTGTGATTGACATATTTAGTCGTTACCTATGGGTAAAACCGTTACATGACAAAACAGCCACATCTATTTTACAATCTATGAAAAAAATATTTGCTGAAAGAAAGCCTTTAAAACTGAGGACGGATAAAGGTTCAGAATTCAATAACCGGTTTTTGAAGAAATATTTGAAAAACAACAATGTGTATTATTTTACTACGCAGAATATTCCTGTTGAACGTGTACAGAAAACAATGAAAGTCATGTTGTATAGATGGATGAGATACAAGAGATCGTATCGATATATTGATGATCTACAAAGTATAGTAGACAATTATAATGCATCGCCGCATAGGAGTTTAAACAACACAGCACCGAAAGATGTTAACAAACAAAATGAGGCTGATTTATTTTATTACATGTATCTAAGATCCCCGAAAAAACCCCAAAGAAAAGTACCATTTCAATTCAAGAAAGGAGATCTGGTTCGAATTTCTCATATAAAACATCCCTTTCAAAGATCCTATCATGAACAATTCACTAGAGAAGTATTCAAAATAAATCATAGACAATATAAAGATGGAATTCCCATGTATGCGTTGAAAAACTTAAACAACGAGGTGATTTCTGGATTATTTTATAATACAGAGCTACAAAAAGTAGAAAAAGACGAAAACAGTTTATGGTTTATTGATAAAATTTTAAGGAAAAGAAAACGTGCTGGAAAACTGGAGTATTTCGTATCGTGGGATGGTTTCCCATCCTCATTCAATTCCTGGGTTTCAAGCGAAGAAGTCAAAGAAACATGATAGTGTATATAAAGAGTGACGAAAGTAATGACTATTTTCCCAACAATAAACCCTGGCATTTTAAAGTACATTTAAAATCACCACTGATATTTGAAGGAAAATGGAAAGTGGCATTGATAGAATTTCAAGCCTCAGCTTCAAAAGCACGAAACAGTTCGAGCCAAACTATATTCATATTTTCAAATATTTGTGGTGAAAGTATTGTGGAAGGAAAGAAAGTTCCAGTTTTACGACGTTTAACACATACTAAAAGTAATCGCTGGGACTCCAGTTTTGATACACCCTTATATTTACCGTTGAAAGAAAAAGAGCTAGTAGAATTCGAAATCTATATAAAGGATATGAAAGATCAAAATGCCTCATTCTTACAAGAACCTGTGTTGCTGACATTACAGTTTGTAAGACAAACATGAATTCTGCGTTGTATGTGCCTGACCCTAAAAAATGGGTGAAATATTTAGAGAAAAAACCATCAGATACTTTGAAAATGAATAATTCCACCATAAAGCTAAGTTCACCAGTTCAAAGTGTGGTGGATAGAGCGAAATCGGAGATAGAACGTATAAATACAGATGCACCATCTACTTCAATCATTACGACATCAGCTACCAACAAATACAGATCGAAACGGGCTAGTAAACCTAAACGTGTACAGACAACTAAACAGAGACAGAGGAAAGATAGAACGAAACAAAAGAAAAAAGGTGGAAAAACTGGACAAAAGCAAAGACAAAACCCTCAAAAATTGTGAAAAAAGCTAAAAGAATCACTCCTAAAAAAATCACAAGTAAAAGGAACCACCTGAAAGATATATTTGGGTAAATATGTCAGTGTTAAACAATGAAGCTTTTCATGAGGGAATTCCTATAGGTTTACAGTTATTCGACCTCCCACCAACACAAGTAGCTGTAAACAATGTCACATACCAAGAAATTCGACCATCATCTCAAGTAACAGATGGAAGCCCAATCGAATTTAGAATAAACTCTAGCAATTCAATCGAATACATCGATTTGAAGGGGTCTCAACTTTATGTGAGATTAAAAGTGGTGAAAGCAGATGGGAAACCTCTTGAAGCAAATGAAAAAACTGGTCCTGTTAACCTGTTTCTACAGTATTTGTTTTCGTCTTCAGAGGTTACTTTACAAAACAAAACGTCAGTGACATGTAACAACAACCCTTACACGGCTATGATCAAAACATTGATGAATTTAGATCCTTCCACTACATCAACACAAACCAATACACAGGTATTTTACCCAGATGATCACGATCATCCAGAGGACCCCGACCCTGCAGGTACAAACAACGGACTGACAGTGAGATCTCAATTCATAGCAAAGTCAAAAATATTGGATTTGCAAGGACCGTTATTTCATGACTTTTTCCAAATACCACGTTACATATTAAACCAAGTGGATGTAAAACTTAAATTGTATAGATCATCGCCAGCTTTCTGCCTTCTCTCAGGGGAAGCAACACCTGCTTACAAGATTGACATTCTTGATGTCATGTTACTCGCAAGAAAAGTGTCTGTTAGTCCTTTAGTGCTTTATGCCCATAATGAAATGTTACAACATACAAACGCGAAATATTTTTATCCTAAATCAGAAACACGCATACAGAGTATTCCCTCTGGTAGTACAACATTCCACTGTGATAACCTATATCAGGGACAAAAACCTGATAAAGTTGTGGTTGGGTTTGTGAAGTCAACCAGTACATCTGGCAATTATGAATTAAATCCATTCGACTTTTTTAACTGTAATATTACATCTATATGTTTGTATGCAGATGGTATACCTGTAATGGGTAATCCGTTAAAGTTAGACTTTAACGAAGGTACAAACATTGTTAGAGCATACACCAATCTGTTTGTTTTAGCAAACAAATGGAACCAAAACGAGGGTATCAGTATTACCAGAGAACAATTTGTTAGAGGATCATCTGTTTGCCTTCGACTTAAACCCATATTTTAACGAATTTATTCCGTTGATTCAAACAGGGAATGTTAAACTAGAAGTTCAATTTGGAACAGCATTAAGCGAAACAATAGCTTGCATTGTGTTTAGTGAATCATTGGGTTATTTTGAAATAACCAAAGACATAGATATTATTATGTAATCGTTTTATCATAATGAGTAACTGTATGATAAATGTTGTTTTGTTTGTGTAATTATCATTGTATTCTATGTAATACCTTAATTCAAAATAAAATCTTAAAACAAAGAGTGTTTGTATTAATTTACTTACCAATTTATACCCCCACAAAACACACCCCAACCTCATTATGTACATAAGCGTCTTCCTGAAAACATGGAGGTTTTAAAATTTATTTCACCAGCTATTTGTATAGTAGCCGGGAGTTCATCCTCGGGGAAATCAACATTAGTTTTTGAGATTTTAAAACATAGTCATGAAATGTTTACGGAACCTCCTGTGCAAATTATTTACGCATATGGTGTATGGCAAGCAAAATTTGCAGAAATGCAGAATACTATTTCAAATATTGAGTTCTTTGATGGATTACCAACAAAAGAAAATCTAGAATCATGGTCATTGGATGGAAAACATCGAGTTTTGGTATTAGATGATCTTATGAGTGTGGCAGAAAAGGACAAAACAACACTTGATATCTTCACGAAACATAGTCACCACATAAATATTTCAGTGTTTTTTATTGTACAGAACTTATTTTCTGGTGGAAAATACTTTAGGTGTATTTCACTACAATCTCACTATTTTATTTTATTCAAAAACAGACGAGATGAACAACAAATAAACGTATTTGCTAGACAGTTGTTCCCTTCCAACACACACTATTTCATGGATGCTTATAAAAAGGCAACACAAGACAAGTATGCATACATCTTGATTGATATTAGTCCACACAGCAACCCTGAGTATTCATTACGAAGTCACATTTTGCCGGGACAAGTTGTCAGCATATTTAATCCTAAAAAATGAATGTGGTTGTCAAGAAAGAAAAGGATTTCATTTTACTTTTACTCGCCACAACAAAAAAACAACAACTCGCATTAGTAAAGACTATGACAAAACCACAACTTCAAGTCCTTGTGCAGATTGTATACAACGTCATTCATGGGTATCGATCTTTACCTGAGGAGGATAAAAAGAAGTTACAACGTTATAAATCTGTCATTCGATCATTTATCGCTAAGAGTGTGTCAACAAAAAGAAGAAAGGAACTCCTTACAAAATATTTGAAATATTTTTTACTATTAATTAAAGCTGTGATAAAAGAATAATAATGGCAGAAGAAATGACATTAGTATCTAAACGAAAGTATGAACAGATGATGGAGGAATTGAAGCAATTGAAAACTGAACAGATATCAACCGAAAAACCCCCAGAAAGCAACCAAATACACGCAGAAAACATTGAAAGAAATAAAGAAATAATTGAAAAGCCACATATGTTTGTAGAGAAAAGTTTTAACCAATTATTTCAAGATGAAATATCTAAAGCAAACCCTTCCCCACAAGAACATTCACTGTTGAAACAAGTTGTAAAGGTTAAGCGGTCAGGTCAACCACCGTCACACCTAACTGATACGAAGCGGGGATCACAAGGTCAACCCACAAAACGATTCGCGCGAAAACTTCAGGGACAGAACATCACACCTGCCACACTAAAAACAGTTCAAGGTCGAACTAAAAAGGTTAGACCAAGCAATCAAGGTGATGTCAAACGTCTCCTAGGTCGAAAAAGACAAAGACAAACCAATCAATCAAAATGGGTCAACTATTTAGTATAAATGGTTGCCTTAGAAGATTAAACTTCATTTTTTCCGTAAACATCACGTAGGTAAAATGGCAAATTCACCAGCCTGGAGTAGTGCTGATGAAAATGAAATGATGGATATTGCAGATCAAACAGAAAATAATCTCCAACAAAATTTAGACTTTTGTACTGAAGATGAGGAAAAAATGATGAGATGGGCAGATTGTGTAGAAAAAAGAAAATACAAATGTAAATTGTGTAACAAACTGTTTCAACATAAAAAACACTTGATCCGTCATGAACTTTCACATACATATTTTGTAAAGTGTTACATCTGTGGTCAAAAATTTAGAAGAAAAGATTTCTTAAATAGACATTTAAAAAATGTACATGGTGTAAATCCTCGTACATTTCAATGTAATCATTGTTCGCTTGAGTTTGACACTAATGAAGACTTGTACAACCACGTGGTTTCTACACACCCTCTAAACAAATCAGTAAACAATCAGTCAACATCAACTTCAGGAACACAACCACATGATGAAAATCGAAAATCACCATTATCGGGTGAAAATCGAAAATCACCATTACCTGGTGAAAATCGAAAATCATCTATAACCAATGCATTGAATAACAGTGTCGAAATTGCCACCATAGAGCCACAAGGATCTGAAGAAAACGATTTACTTGGATTCTTAGCCAACACCCGTCTACTTATTCAAGAATACTTGTTATCAATGGTATCTCAACAACCCATCAAGTGGTATTTAACTGTGCAAATAGAGTTGGAACGCTTTAACGCTGATGGAGATAATACTGTGTCAACACCTCACTTTAGAAGTCGAACATACATATTGTTAAACCTGGACACTTACAACGAGCACGACCTGAATGAAGCGCTACAGAAAATACTCAAAAGTTTAGAGGAATTTATGCGTAAT
Source organism: Solen grandis (assembly GCA_021229015.1). Lineage (NCBI taxonomy): Eukaryota > Metazoa > Mollusca > Bivalvia > Adapedonta > Solenidae > Solen > Solen grandis. Next base: position 4,481,935 of record CM037794.1, on the reverse strand, counting down.
GGATCTGGTTGGGTGTTAAAAAAGGTGTTACATCTTGAAATTCACACTGTTAAATACACACCGTTGAAAGCCAGTAGCTATATTCCGTTACCTAAAACATTACAAAACAACAATTCTATCCTGAATATTAAAAATGAAGATCAGAAGTGTTTTCAATGGAGTGTTTTGGCTGCTTTACACCCAAGTAAATCAACAAATGCTAATGATTATATGCAATATGAGCACGAACTCAATATGAAAGACATTCTATCACCCGTGTCTATTTCTAAAATGGACAAATTTGAACAACAGAACCCACATATTTCAGTAAACGTTTTTGGGTTTGAAGACAAAGAAATATTTCCTATGAAAATAACAAAACAAAGGGGAAATTTTTATCACGTGAACTTGTTTTTACAAGCTGGTGACAAAACACATTATTGTTTGATACAGAATTTGAACAAGTTTCTTCACAGAACGAAGTCATCACATCGGCCAAACTTTTATTGCCCCTACTGTTTACATGGGTTTGTACGACAGGAATTGTTGGATAATCATGTGGGTTATTGTTCTACCAATGGACCACAAAAGGTGGAATTACCGCAACCTTGATGACAATATCTTGCAATTCAAGGATTATGAAAAATCATTACGCATACCATTCATTATCTATGCAGATTTCGAGTGTTTAAATACACCACTACATGATAAAAATCATGTAGCAAAACAAACACCATGTGCATTTGCTTATAAAGTAGTGTGTGAAGATTCACAGTATACCAAACCTATGGTGTCTTATGTTGGTCAAGATGCTAGTCAACAATTTTTACATTGTATGATTGAAGAACAAGAACACATCAAATCTATTTTAGAAACTATACAACCTATGAATTTAACGCAAGAAGAGCAAACAGAATTTGAAAATACAAACAAGTGTTGCATTTGTGACAAAGTGCTTTCCATCTACGATAAACAATATGGGAGAGTTGTACGACACCATAATCATCTAACAGGGAAATTCATCGGTGCTGCACACAATGTATGCAATGTCAATTGTAAACAAGCGGAATTTATTCCTGTTGTGTTTCATAATTTACGGGGGTATGATTCCCACCTGATCATGCAGTCTGTGGGACTTTTCAAAGACAGAAACATTAAAGTGATAGCAAATAACATGGAGAAATACATTTCATTCTCACTCGGATATTTAAAATTTATTGATTCTCTCCAGTTTATGAATTCAAGCTTAGACAAATTAGTAGAAAATATTAAGTTAGGTGGTAACCAATGTTTCAAAATGTTTTATGAAGACTTTCCCAACAAAGCACATGCAGATTTATTATTGAGAAAAGGTGTGTTTCCCTATCAGTATATGGATTCTATGGAAAGGCTAATAGAAACACATCTACCACCACGTGATGCATTCTATTCAGACTTGACCAAACAAACAATATCTGAAAAAGATTATGAACACGCATGTAATGTATTCAACTCTCTACACATGAACACTCTGGAGGATTATATAGTGACATATGTGAAGACAGATGTGAGTTTACTAGCATGTGTGTTTGAAGAGTTTAGAAATGTGTGTCTCTCCAAATACAATTTAGACCCTGCTCATTATTATGGAGCGCCCGGATTAAGTTGGAGTGCATGCTTGAAAATGACTGGTATGAAATTGGAGCTATTGACTGATATTAATATGGTGTTGTTTATTGAAAAAGGTGTGCGTGGAGGTGTGTCACAAGTGTCCAATCGACTGAATACCGCCAATAACCCTTATTTGAAAGATTATGGCTGTTCAAAACCTACATCCTACCTCTGTTATGAGGATGCCAACAATTTGTACGGATGGGCTATGAGTCAATATCTCCCACATTCTGATTTCAAATGGCTTAGTGAACAAGAAATCAGACAACTAAATATCCCCACAGTAGAAGAAAACAGCGATATTGGGTATACCTTAGAAGCATCATTAGAATATCCATCATCTCTACATGATTTTACCAACGATTATCCTCTCTGTCCAGAAAAAAGACATGTAGATGATGATGAATTATCTCCATATTCTAAAACGTTGTGGAAACAACTACATGGGACAGAAGACAAACAAGGTTTTCATCCCACTCGATCAAAAGTAGAGAAATTGATGTTGACAATGAATGATAAAAACAATTATGTTGTACATTATCGCACACTCCAGCTCTACCTGCAACTAGGTATGAGAATCAAACATATCCACAGGGTACTACAGTTTCGACAAGAACCATACCTTAAATCCTACATTGATTTCAACACTGAATGTCGGAAAGTGGCCCAAACAGAATTTGAAAAAGATTTCTACAAACTGATGAATAATGCTATTTTCGGTAATTATGTTTTATCTTCTTTTTTTTTCTTTTTTTTTTGTGTGTGTGTGTGTGTACAACTATTTTGTGTACAAATATATTATGTAGTATTCTTTCACTTCAAAACGCTAAGCAATTTTGTTACATAGAAATTGTTTATACTTTTTATACAAGAACATTCACTCTTACAAGCATTACTTAAAAGTAACAGGAATAATTACTAGTTGCTTCACTTCCATTTACTTGTATTGTGTTAATTTCTGTATTTTCAGGGAAGACGTTGCAAAACTGTCGCAAATATGTGGATATCAAGTTGGCACACACCGAGAAAAAAATGCGAAAATATGCTGCTAGACCCACGTTCCAACGTATGAAATTATTCAGCGAAGATCTCGTTGGTGTTGAGTGTAATTATACCAAGGTTAACTTTGTCCACCCTGTTTATTGTGGCATGGTGATATTAGATTTAGCCAAGTATCTTATGTACAATTATTATTACAATCATCTAAAACCCAAATATCAAGATAAAATAACATTATTAGCGACTGACACTGATAGCCTTGTAACCCACATTCTGACTGACGATGTTTATAGAGATATGATGGACAGTATTCACTTGTATGATACATCTAATTACCCAACAAATCATTCACTTTTTACCAATGTGAGGAAAAAACAAATTGGTGTTTTTAAAGACGAATTAGGTGGTGTGCCTATGAAGGAATTTGTGGCATTGCGTCCTAAAATGTACAGCTATATTTATGATAAAAACGGTATAGAAGTGAATGAAAAACGGTGTAAAGGTATTTCTCGTGCAGTCGTGAAAAAAGAAATAATGCATGAACATTACAAAAAAACACTGTTAAATAGTTCCCAATCCAAGCACATCATGTATGGATTACGAAGTGATCACCATATTATGTACTGTGATAAAATAAACAAAACTTCTTTGAGTGCTTTCGATGATAAAAGGTACTGGGTGGAAGATGGAATTTCCAGTCTTGCTTATGGACATTACAGAATTCCTTAAACTCTGTGTTGATTGACGTTTGTTAAATACCATCATCATTGTTTTACTGTTATTGTTTCCGCTTGATTTAGTTCTATTTGTTCCCAAGATCATGTTTTATAATTAAGTCTGCATTGCATAAGTGAATGTTGTCTTATTATTTACTGTTGTGTATTTCTTATGTGTACATATTCCGTGAATGTTGTCTTATTATTTACTGTTGTGTATTTTTTATGTGTACATATTCCTTGATTGTAAAATAAAATCTAGTTTTTAGAAACAAATGTGTTTGTCCTTCTTGAATATCATTAGTTGAAAAAGTGAGAAAGAAAATATTTGCTTATCGAGAATGGTTGGCAAATGAAATACTGTTGACAACGAGTATTTTCACCTTTTCATTTAACGGTTGAAATACACAAAACAGCGCTTACTGATAAAGCGTTAAACTACACTAAGTCCGACAATTGGGTGAAAATTTTATCAATACTTCATCTCTATAAACACATGGTGAGTGGCAAGTAGATACCGTTTTATATATATATATATATATATTCAAGTTACACCTCAAACTTTCTTATGAGAAAAAGATACTGTGGCCATGAACTTTGTTATGTGCTTACAGTTTTTGTTGAGTAATCAAACGTTTTTCCCTCCAAAATTACAAATCTGCTTATATCACCCTTGACAATAAGGGTAACTGACCTTTAATGTGTGAACAGATCGGTCAATAACCTCTGGCTAGTTCACTGATGGTTACTATATCGTGGTAAAATCAATACTTTTCACCTGGTAAGATAATAATCTATGTCTTCCAACCCGGGTTAAAACATCCATTACATTTGGATTTGTAGTCGGGTGTAATACCACAGAAATTCATTTTAACTAACGGTCTAATTATAAAGATAGAAGTAGAAAAGAATCATAAACATGTTGTTTTAAACTGTGGTAAAAACTCTTTACTATTTTGTTATTAGAGCATATTATTTAAATCATACTCTAATATTATAATAATTGAAAACTTCACTGATTAGTTCTATACAATGATGGAGAGAAAAAAAGAGAAAGACTGTAAATACCGCTTTAGAACAACTCCACTCTGAACGCTGTGTCATGACCTCTCTATCGCTTGGAGAGTCAGCTCCGGCGGGATGACCACCTGCGTGTGAATAGAGTGCGTTGTCCTAGCATCGTCAACTTTGGAGCGGGGGTTGGATGTCTCTACTGACCAAGTGTTTACACACTCTCTGTTATCATTGTAACGAAAGTTTTAAAAGGTGTGAATAAAGGGATACAACTCTCATTATATCAAATAAGGGTGACAGAGTTACATAGCTTTAAAACAAATTGTTTAGAACTTTAACATAAAAAATATTAATACAATAATGTTTTTCACTTAAAAGGTCAATCCAATATTTCACAACCAAGAGCTTGTCATGGTGCTGTATGATGTTCTATGAGGTTTAAACAAAATTCAACCTTGACCCAATCTGAAGCATGCGCAGACGTAACCTTAATAATGCGCGGTTGATGTTTTGACGCACCAACTGACCAGGTGACATCTCCTAGTTTATGAATCATAAGCTTGCGTAGTCGGTGACCTAGATCATCTGGTTTCACACTCTCTTACAAATCGCACAGGTATAACTCTACATGTTTATCCATGTATGGATCGGTACTCCCCAAAGTATTTTCGAAACAGCCACCATTTTCCAAGTCAAATATATAGTTTACAACATTAGTATTGTAGGCAACGTATTCCTTCCAATCATTTAGCTTCAAAGCAACGATATTGATGCATATATGATGCTTTTTTGCCAATTCGGTCAATACAATTTTAAAATCGTCAAAAGTATTTGAGTCGTTTAACCATCTCCATATGTCGATTTTCGCTTTTGAGTCTGACATCTGACATGAATGAAATAAGGCGACCTTGTATAATTCGTAACGAAGTACGTGTTTTAGAGATATAAAGGGATATTCCACTAACTGGTGATAAATTTCCTGGCATAACTTTTCGGGTAACACATCCATGATTCGAGAAATTAAAATGACTCTCTTATCTTACGACGCTAAATTTATCGAAACAGAATTGTAACGATAGACAAAACCTTAACCTTGAATCATGGACATGCGCAGACATGACCTAAATAGGATACCCTTAATTCGACCTTAACCTTGAATCATGAGCATGCGCAGTCGGTGACCTAGATCATTGACCACAATTCAACCTTAACTTTGAATCATGAGCATGCGCAGTTGGTGACCTAGATCATTGATCATGATGATGTAGGCTTGACCTACTTACCCATATCTGAGACTGGACCCTCTGGACCCTCCTCCACTAGACCTCATTTGCTACTACTACTAGTATACAATTTTTTTGCAAAGTCCCGATTTTTTTCTTCTTTATTAATATTAATTTAGCATTCATATCTCGATTTTTCTTATCTCGATTTTTTCGCTATCTCGATTTTTTTTTACCTGTCCGCAGTATGTATTTCACACCTTATTTTTAATTCTTATGTCGAAGTGCCGAGGTGCGAATATCCCTGTGTTGGTCACTGCTCACGCATAATCATTCCGCTTTGATAAAGCCGATCTTCTGTTAATAACTAATTAGCGTAACAGTTGATTAGCTTGACATCATTTCCAACATGGCTACTCCTGAAGACAACAACTCTCTAATGTCACGTGACTTTACACCGGCTGAGAAATCTGGAGAAGGACCCGGTAACCAATCCGGGGGGGATATCTAGATCAGCAGCCGTTGGTAAAGGCACCAAGAGAAAATTGTCCGTCAAAAGTTATATGGACAAGTATGAAGCAATCAAGGCAGTTGAAGCTGGGACGAAATCGAAAAAACAGATTGCAGCAGACTTCGGCATTCCCCCTAACACTCTGTCAAAATGGTTGAAAAAGAAAGAGGAAATTAAGGCAAAATTTCTTGCAGGGGACATCGAACTGGAAAAGAAAAAGGCCCGAACTGCAAAATTTCCGAAAATCGAAACTGCTCTCTTAGCATGGTTTAAATCTGCTAGAGAGCAAAACACTCCGATTGATGGGGAAATGCTTCGTACTAAAGCACAATACTTTGCTCAACAACTGAGCATCCCACCATCTGAATTTGAAGGCTCAGTAGGATGGCTGGAGCGGTTTAAGTCCAGGTATGGTATCACATTTAAAAAGGTCAGTGGAGAGGCCAACTCCGTTGATCAAACAAGTGATCAGTTCGCTAGCTGGCATAAAACATAAAAAAAACTCGACGAATTAGAAAAATCGATTAGAAGTGTCTTCTGTAGCAGTGTGATGACAAAACAAAAAACAATTGATTTTTATGTTAAATAATTAAAAATTTTTTTAAAAATGTAAATAAATATTATAAAACGCATTTTTTATTGTTCTGCTTTCATTATCATCGTACTGAATCTTACGTGAATGTAAATTATACGGGCACCGAACTTATTCTCATGATATGCTGGATATAACGGACCGATCAAACAGGTATTTTCTTTAGACATTTATATATCGAACTTTTTTTATCTCGATTTTTTTGCGAGGTCCGGGGAAATTCGACATAACGAGTGCAGACTGCACTTTCTTTTCACACGGCCTAGGTAGTTTTCTGTAGAAAAGTACCCATGCTTAGATTAGATACCACACTTTTTATGGGACGGAGTTCCCACGCCCATCCAATAACTAAAGAAAAAAACATGCAGTTATCCAGATTATCGAACAGTAATAGCGGACACTCGGTTTATGAATTACATGTGTCTGCACAGTATTGTGACCACCCAAAATAATTGTTTTCCCGATATGATTCCTTTACGTGTCCCTCAGTATTCATCCATACAGAGTGTGCAAGTTAACCTTCACTGTTTTTTTTTTCAGACCATTACATTATTATCTTTATTTAGCCAAAAATATTAAAATTTAAGTAAAAAATAACAGTGTACCCATACTATGTAGTATGTTTCGTCATTTTAAGCTTTCACAAGTAGCATATTTTGCCTCGACTCGGAGAAGAAAACTGCTTATGCTCCTTTTATAGATCTAGTGCATTCGAAGCGGAAGATTGTGCCTCGCACATACGCCCGAATGATTCTTTTGTCTGATGTACAGAATTTCCTAACATTCGGGACACCCTTCAGAGTTCGTGAGCATTTCTTTGCTGTCACGAAAAGCACATCAATAATAACTTTCAAATGCTAGAAACTGGATATGGTTACACTGAATTAAGACCTTTTCAAAAAGAAAAGATTTTTCACACTGCCGTTGAGATACATGGCCAAGCAAATCTGTAATAATTCAATACGTCTTTCTCTATTCATATTTGCGCAACTGTACGAAAGGCGCCAAATGTGAGGGTTTGTTTGAAAAGAGTTATTTGATTGGTACAGAGAAATTTTCCTTTCACTGATTTGTCATATTCATGGGGTTTCTTTTTGATACCTACAACGCTCTATATTTGGATCATCTGCATAAAAAAGCAGCATGATGCTCATTTTTTAAAGCATGATCTAAATGGACAATCTGCCGACCCAGCATGATGCTCATTGACCAATCCGCCGACCCGTGAACAATCTGCCGACCCAGCATGATGCTCATTGAACAATCCGCCGACCCAGCATGATGCTCATGTCTTTAAGCATGATGCTCAATGGGCTGTCTGCCGACCCAGCATGATGCTTATCTAACGAGCATGATGCTCAATAAACAATCTGCCGCCCTAGCATGATGCTCATTGAACAATCCGCCGACCCAGCATGATGCTCTCGTTTTAAGCATGATGCTCAATGGGCTATCTGCCGACCCAGCATGATGCTTCATTAACGAGCATGATGCTCAATAAACAATCTGCCGACCCAGCATGATGCTTATCTAACGAGCATGATGCTCAATAAACAATCTGCCGCCCCAGCATGATGCTCTTTGAGCGAGCATGATGCTCATTGAACAATCTGCCGACCCAGCATAATGCTCATTTTACTGAAAGAACAGTGTTTTTAATGTTTATGTTTGCTTATTCATTGGGTTTTACGCCCAGCGACAGTATTTCAAACATTTCAAGACTATGTCAGCTTGAGACGGATATAGTGCTGCTACACTGCAGTATCACGCCGTAGACTTATGGCATGATATCACACCCAGTCGCATTATCCTGACACCGGGCCAACCAGTTCCGGAACTACCCTTATATGCTGAGCTCAAAGCAAGGGCGTAGTACCAGTACTATTTTTCTACGAATTTGGTATGTCGCGGCCGAGGATCGAACCCACAACATCCCGATTCCGTTTTTTTAAATATTTTTATTATTTTTTATTTGTTTGTTGGGTTAAACATCGACCGACAGTATTTCAGTCATTTTGAGACAATGTCTATTTGAAACATATATACAATATAGTCACACTGCAGTATCACGCCGTAGACATGTGGCATGATACCACACCCAGTCACATAATACTAACACCGGGCAAAACCAGTCCTGCAACTACCCTTATATTCTGAGCGCCAAGCGAGGAAGGTATATAACATTTTGTTTTGTTTGTTAATGATCTTTGTATCTTTTCGGCCGTTAGGCCGTTTATTTTCATCCTGACTTCCTGTGAAACTCACAGTAAAGAAGCGGAATAAAATTAGGCTTTTCTTTGGTTATTATATACTTTGCTAAATTCCCACTGGTCATTGTAAAATTAATCAAAAGAAAAGGAAGGAGTTGCGGAAACGAGTTCTTTAGATCTCTGTTTGTTTTAAAAGTTTTTTCCCCTTCGAACGATTTGTCCCGAACAGTAAGACAGTGTGCCATATTTAGGTAAACTGAAAGAATAGAACGCTATAAAAAAAAAAGGAAACACATAGGTTTCGGAATTGATTGTTCGACTCTGACAGATCCTATAATCAACAAAAATGTAACATCCGGTTTCGTTTTGTAGCCCGCGAAACGAAGTCTAATGCGCAGATGTTTTAAGTGTTGATTGTACAAATTATTTGGATCCGTGATTATCTGGTCTAATACTGATTGCTGAGATCATTAAATGGTTCTGATGTATAATGCAATGCCACAGGTGGTTAGAAGTTCTATGGTAATATCATGATTTTTAAAAGAAATGTGACTTTATCTAAGATTCTGGTGAAATTCTGAATCATATTACAAAATCATGCTGAGATTAACAGGTGTAAGTTTTCTCTAAATATTATGTTTCATTAACATTCAGTTGAATTTAATTGTCATAAATTGTGTATGCTCAAAATTTTGAACGTGGCACTCTTACTTATAATTAAATCATACTTTGGTGTAACACAGCTTCATGAGTTACCGGTTGTACTACTTATCACGTGACTACTTAGCCGTATTATTGTCATCGGCCAGCAGCATGTAGGGTGTAAATGTAAGTCAACATCCCGCAGAGCAAGTAGACTGTGTAAATAAACAAAATCGCAGCAAACTATAATGAGAGCTTGGGATGCATTAATTACATGAACTATACATGTATATCACACACAAGTTTTTCGATTAATTTATTCCTTCTAATCAAGGTGATAATAAATTGATTACTTTTTCGTTATGGCTGGCTTTGGATATCAGATTTCTTACTTTGGACAGCTTTTTATAAATGAGTTCACATAATACAGCAGGATTGCTATTATCCTTTTCTTTTGATTTTAGCACAGGGACTCCTGTATTTATGTTATGAGAAATTGTCTTATTTACCAACAGTACCTGTAGATGCATATTTATATGCATATGATGCATACTTTCCAGGCTTCAGAGATCTATATCATCCCTTTACAAAAATGTTCTTTTTCTGGACGGTATTCAGTACTGTATATACATTACTGTTATTAAGTATGGCCAATTAAAATTGGTTTTCAATCCCGATAGCGCATGTGCAAATTGGTATTGCAGTCGAATGTAAAGCTGTGATTGTAACAATTTTAAGTGACCGATATTTTTTATGTGATTGTTTGAGGGGGTATCAAATACGTGATTTGTGATTGTTTTAAATAATTTCCAGTGTAAATTATCATTTTTAATAAGTTTTTAGTCAGTAGATGTTTGTATTTTAACGATGTTTTTATACATATAGGCCTACTTATACCTACTTATCGCTTCGCTCGTCGGTTTGGACATTGCACATATCATGTCTTCTGTATTGAGTTTGTAATTATACATAGTAATTTAATTATTACATGATGGGTAGGATAAGTAATGCATAGTTTTTGTTAATATGTAACCGTAATATAAAACAGAAAAATAATCTTCGTTTGACTTAAGCACAAAGCTAATCGTCACAAAAGCAACAAAATACAACCGTATTATAAAGAACGTTTGGTCTAGTGAATACAGTAAAACCGGCTGTGCAGTGATGCTGTTTTGATACAGTAATTACCCATAAATAGCCTTAGTTTCACCTTCATTACACGTTTGTGGAATAAGCTTTATCGGTAAGAGCGTCGAACAGTACCATTTCCCACTATAAGGTGATGAGTTTTATATCAGCTGGGACCTTTTTTTTTTAAATTCTTATTGTTATCTTTTTTATGGTTGTTTTAAGTACTAGTTTTACACATCCAATATTTTGCTTTTGTTAATTTGTATTTGCTTCCTTTTGAGTTTAACATAAATATAAACCAAAAAATAAATAAATAAATAAATGAAATAAAATAAAAACTTAAAAAATCGACATCTTTATGTATAAATAATAAATAGGGAGGTCGATTTTTTTTAATTTAATTTTTAGTTTAAAAAAATCGACCACACTAGTGATTTTTTTACCCATGCATTCTTTATCTAAGATGTAATGTTTCCGCTGTCAGGATTCAAAGTTTAAAATTCAATGCATCCACAAAATGCATAAATATATGGAAAAGGCTACTGAATTGGGAGTCATATTTTTTAACCATAGTGAGACTGAAATATTGTCGCAGCGACGGTAAACTGAAAATATAAATCAATATTCTTCGAAGAGGGGGCATAACAAATATTTTTTTCTCCCAAAATGCTTGCTAAATTGAAATATTTGTTTTTGATTTTATTTTTCTATCTGGAGACAGTAATTAAGTCAATTCCATGGGTAGGATTGTTATTCAAGAATGTTAGTTAAAGATGGATTGAAGGTAAGTCAACCTGTTTACTCGTAACTGCAAGTTTACCCCTCTGACAGGGTGATGGTTTAAAAGGAAAACAATGTTGAAATTCTAGCATCAATAACTTTATTGAACCTATGTATTTTTTCACCATGTTTAACAATATTAAGAATCAATTCATGTCCAGAGAACTTGGAAATGTTAGTTTTCCCTTTTCGTTTTCCAAATGAGTAACATATTTACATAGCACAGGTCTTTGTCATAGTCCAATATAGCCATTATACCGGTATGTGTAATCCTTAATGTTTCTGGGAATAGAACAGCAGCCATGGAGGTTAAACCCCAACTCTGATTTACTGGAGAAGTGACAGCTAAAATGCCTGTATTTATTGAGCTGTATCATTATTCCCAAATGAGAACACCACCTCTTGAACAAAAAAAATGAATTAGGAATTTTAATACATATGTAAAAGATCTGATCAAGATCTCATTTCTTTTCTCATACATTACAGATGTTCTGATTCTCCAGAGTCTGTACATCAAATGGAAATTCATATTTTCATAAACCATTTGAAATTTTAAAAAATAACATCAATGAAAAAACAACATGAATATTCATTTGGTAAAGGGTAATGAGGGGAATTATTACAGACAGAAGTATACTTTATTGTCGTTAACTTTACAGTTTCTTGTCATATAAAAATAATATAAATTGAAGTAAAATATCAAAAAAGTAGAAAATCGGTTGAAATAATAAAAAGCATATATATTGGAAACATGATAATTGCATATATACGTAAATGACATTTACATATTATAAAGAATATCTATTTGACAAAGCTTCGTTTATGAATTTACTAAGATTTAGAATACCAGTCATGTACTTACAGATGCATAATTATGGTGACCTCTTTTTTTCTGAAATACACCCAAACCACATACAATGTTTTTCATTCTTATTTATAAATTTATATATCAAGTAATGGTTATGACAAGGGGGGCTTAACATGGCCCCTTAAAGGGAAATATGTTTACCCTTTTTTCTCTATTGAGGACAAACATAAATGAAAAAGAGAAAACTTAGTTTTCATGTCATTTATTTCAGTGTATTGTTATGTTTACCTCACAAAGCTTTTACATTTATGTGTGCTATTCTGATATGTTTAATAAATATATGGAGGATTAAGATATCATGATAAAACTTTTATTTTCATTGAATGATGAAAAGAGATAAGTATCTTTTATTAGTGTGCCTTTGTAATAAGTTGATATATATATATAGACATAATTTGAAATGTAATTTTAGATAGTGTAAAAGAACAGAAAATTGAACGGAATCCCAATAATGAACACAGACACAATATGACCCTGTTATAACAGTATATCTATATTTAAGTAACCCAAACTCGTGAGAGATTTATACCATTATCTATGAAAATGTAACTTTGCATCATGATTCTGCATTTTGTAATATCAGAGTTTAAACACTTGGCTGATATCTTCTTATGTTAAAACTATAATGTGTGCATCACAAGGTTCCCTTCCCTGTCAAATGTACAATCATACATCATGAATGACTCATGAAATGTGCAAGGGGAGACTTCATGAAAAGTTCACGAGGAAACATATGCATGAATATATATTTAAGTGACAAATGCATGAAAATGCATGAAATCAAGATTTTTTGGTGCATTAATGCTTCATGAAATATAGATAAATATTCTGCATGAAGACTTCACGCAAACCTGCCACAGAAAATATTTCAAAAATATTTCATGATCTATTTTTTTTTGTATTTTCTTTGCAGTTCACTTCTTCTTTATGAACAGTTCAAGAAAAATATACATAAAGGAACTAACTAGTTTTTTTTATATTAAAACTAAAACTGTATTTTAGTATCCCCCCCCCCCCCCCTCGTAGAAAAAAAAACTGTGACAGTTCATGAACTATTCAAAAAAGATAAAATAACATTTTTCTTAAGGTAAGCACTCTTTTAATAGACTTTCAAAAAGGTTATCAGGGTTATCTAAATAAGTGACTTAACTACATTTCGATCATAAGCCATTATACTAAGGGACATGTAGCTTTTCATTTGTACATGTCAAATCAACTGGAATTGGACTGCCAATATATGATTTTCCATTCCGCATTGTATTTTAAGAGTCCTAAGTGTATTTTATTTTTAATACTTGAAGACAGACAACTTCTTACTTCCTGTTATTTACTTGACTGTTTTCTATTTTGTCTCTTGTCCTTTTTAGCTCACCTAGGGTGAGCTTTTGTGATCGCCCTTCGTCCGGCGTCCGTCGTCGTGCGTCCGTCGTCAACAATTTGCTTTAAACGACATCTCCTCTGAAACCGCTGGACAGAATTTAATGAAACTTGGCAGGAATGTTCCTTGGGTGAGGCTCTACAAAAGTTGCTAAAATAAAGTTGATCCATGAAGAACTCTGGTTGCCATGGCTACAAAAAGAAAAATAATTTGAAAACTTTAAAAATCATCTCCTTCAAAACTACTGGCCAGATTTCAAAATAAATTTGTACAGATGTTCCTTGGGTCAACCTCTACCAAAGTTGCTAAAATTATTCCGATCCGTAAAAAAACATGGCCGCCAGGGGCGGGGCATATTTGCCTTATATGTATATAGAGAAACCTTTAAACAACATCTCCTCTGAAACCACTGGACAGAATTTGATTAAACTTGGCAGGGATGATCCTTGGGTCAACCTTCACAAAAGTTGCTAAAATAAACTTGATCCATGTAGAACTCTGGTTGCCATGGCAACAAAAAGAAAAAAATATGAAAACTTTAAAAATCATCTTCTTCAAAACTACTGGCCAGATTTTAAAATAAATTGGTACAGATGTTCCTTGGGTCAACCTCTACCAAAGTTGCTAAAATTTTTCCGATCCGTAAAAAACATGGCCGCCAGGGGCGGGGCTTATTTGCCTTATATGTATATAGGGAAAACATTAATCAACATTTCCTCTGAAACCACTGGACAGAATTTGATTAAACTTGGCAGGAATGATCCTTGGGTCAACCTTCACAAAAGTTGCTAAAATAAACTTGATCCATATAGAACTCTGGTTGCCATGGCAACAAAAAGAAAAAACATTTGAAAACTTTAAGAATCATCTGCTTCAAAACTACTGGCCAGATTTCAAAATAAATTGGTACAGATGTTCCTTGGGTCAACCTATTTATCTCAGGTGAGCGATTTAGGGCCATCATGGGCCTCTTGTTTTAAGAAATATTCCACATCTGCTTTAACTCAAGCAGCCTTGCTTTCAGGTCATAAGGGTTCATTTCACAATATGGAATATGATTAGTTGGTATTCTGAGTGCTTTTCAGTTATAACTCCAGTGGAAATATCCATCTGGAATACCATTGAAACTTTGTCTGGAATTCCACTGGTATTAAATTTCACTGAAATAGTGTTATTCCAGTCAAAAAACAATAACAACAAATAAGAGGGATATGATGGCCCTAAATCGCTCACCTGATTATAAATGAGCATCATATTTTTTTCCCAAAAAAATGTGGCCTCTAGAGCGTTAACAATGTTTTTCTAAGATTTGACCTCATGACCTACTTTTTGACCCCACATGACCTTATTTCGAACTTTACCAAGATTTTATTGATTTAAACATTCTGACCAAGTTTCATTAAGATTGGCCTAAAATTATGGCCTCTAGAGTGTTAACAAGCCAAATTGTTGAAGACGCACGTCGCACGACGAACGAAGGGCGATCACAAAAGCTCACCCTGAGCACGTTGTGCTTATGTGAGCTAAAAACTGGAGATCTATATAGATACCAGTGGAATTCCAAATGAATTCGAGATCAATACCAGTGGACTTCCACATCAAAACCAGTAGAATTCCAGATCAATACCAGTGAAATTCCAAAGCAATCTCAAGATTTATTCATTTTAAATATTTAAATAATTGTTCAATTTTTTTTACAAAGCTAAACGTGTTAAGTGATTAAAAGAGAAAACTAACAATACATAACAAATAAACTCTGATAATTATCACAAGATTAAGGGAAATGGTATCAAGAAGTGCTCCTTCTGACATCATAAATGGATGAAAATGGCCAACATTCAACTTCCCGTTAACAAATACAATATAATACAACAAAATACAATATTTTTAGCTTACTTACAGTAAATTGGTAGATTAGAAATTTTTTGTATCTACTTAGTATTTGATGCAAATGATGCCATTATACCTATGAAATTAATGAGTTCCAATTCTGTTTTCAAAACATACATACAGTGGGTTGCGTACCAGAGCATGACAATAACAGAATAACACACCATGAGTCAAAGTGAGGAAACTGTTGTTTTATTTATGTTTTCTGAAACTAAAATGATAGTTAAAAATATAACAAGAATTAAGAACATTCAGTTTACTATAAATTTGATAGTGTTTAAGTTATTTAATTTTACCAAAATGTTGTGTACTGTATTTTCAATGTTTTAATTTAGTAAACTTTAGTGATTAGAGATAACATTGATATTGTATTACAAAAATCATCAAAGTTAAGGCAAATCTGATGAATTACTAACACCATGAGGCCACAAAATGGCTGATTTCATGAAAACAAGGGAAGTCAACACTCTCAGTTCCTGTTCATGTGCAATTCTATCTCTGCTGGTCTTTCAAATTCAAATTCAATTTCCGCTGGAATGTATCTGGCATTCCATTTACATAGCAGATTCCAGTTGAATCTATCTGGACTTCTTTTGGTATTCCAGGTTCAAATGGATTCTTTCTGGTATTTCTTTGCTATTCCAGATTCAAATGGAATCTTTTTGGTATTCCACTGGAATTCCAGTGATTTTTTCATTGGGGTAGGCAATGAAAAAAAAAACAATCATGCCATGAGATGTACAATTGTTTGAATAGGGAACTCATTTTTAAGATGCTGGCAAAGTTGAACAAGTTTTGTTGGAATTACTGCACAACCGATTATATTTTAGGTGCTTTATTAACTTCTGTATTTTTATCTAATGTTAGATAACAATTGAATAGGAAATAATCCATTAGTTTATCTGTTTGTGGTTCACTAATGTGCTTTTTATCATTATGTTTTCTTATAATGTGCATCATTTTCATGCATGTTATTCTGACATGAACATGATGTTCTTTAACCAATAATTATTGTCAAAATATTCAGTTTGGAAATTACAATATTCATATCTTACGAACAAATGAAGATTTTTGAAGAAGTCTTTGTTTCTATTTTTATTCATGATTAATTCAAAAACTGTTCAAGAATTATTTATATATTAATTCTCATTAAGTTCCTGATCAATTCCATGAAGAGTTCATAAATGTTTTATACCTTCATGAAGTGCACATCACCTCACCTCATGGATAAAACATCATACATTAAGATTAATAATCTATCAAGGATAATGCATGAATAATTCATGATGGTAATGTAAAAATCATGATTTCATGAATTCCATTTGACAAGGGCAGCTGACCTCTGTTGACCTGTATCGAGGACAATTAATGGGGAACCCATATAAAAGGACCTCAAAAACATTGTGTGCATTTTGCTTTGAATCTTAGTGTGAAGGCACTTTGCTCAAGTAACTGGTACTTTATGACAGATGGTGATTTTGTAACTAGATACTATTTATTATTTGGACAATTGTTAAAATATCAATATATTCCGAAATCAGTCATTCTTGTAGAAGTTTAGATGTATGGAATTATGGTTCTCTTTTAATGTTACTTAATGAACAGTCTTGATATACATTAAATCTCTCTCTCTCTCTCTCTCTCTCTCTCTCTTATTATGAGTAAAGTCTCGCTCGCATATAAATGAGAAGCTTCTCTATCTCTCCCTCCCTCCCTCCCCTAACCCCTTCTCTCTCTCCCCCTCTCTTATAATGAGTAGATTCTTTCTCTCTCCCTCTCTATCATATAATGAGTAAGTTAACAGATTGTTTGTAAGGAATTGAATGGTTATATGGGAAATAATTCAATTGCAGACAATTAACAGCTTCAATTAAATTGTGTGGTGAAATAGTTGAGTCTGATGTATAGACTCAGCAAACTATACTTGGACTGTCATCAATTTGCCGTTACTAGGTTGAATTAAACTGTTTGAAGAATTGATAAAAATATTTATGTTAATATATGTTGTTTTTCCAGGGCAGATCCTCTGTAAAGTTATTCAATTGTCTAGAATTCATTGTTTGACAGTGTTCATTATAGTTTACTTAGTATTATCATCTAAAAAACATGATCGGTAACATTTTAACCATGGTCTGTATTGGTATGACAACGGTTGGTTTAAATAACCATAATCTTACCATTGTCAGTCATGGTAAGAGATGTCATCAGTAAAGTCATCCATGGTCAGCCTGGATTCATATGGCTGAACATTGATGATTCATAATAGCAGTTTATGGATAGTTCATTTACACCTTTTCTAACTATAGTTTAACTATGGGAAGTGACCCTTTAGACTGCGGTATGACCATGGGTAAGCATTTTCAGTCGTGGCCATCCTTTGCAGGAGCAGTACCATTTTTACAGATTTGGTATGTTATAACCATGGTGGACTATGGCTATCTCATAGTAAACACGCTTACCATTCAGCTATATAAGAAAAACTGGAAATATCTTCTTGTCAGAAAACACAAGACCTTGAGTTTAGATCTTTGGTATGTACCCAGGAGTCGATCATTTGATTTTATAAAGACTTGTATAGAAATCTTTTTAAAATTTCTTATTGTCAGATACCAAAAGGCCTTCAGTTTAACATGTAACATGACCTAGTGGCCATGTACCAAGTTTGTTCAAATCTTGGCCCTGTCGTCAAAATTGGCAGGTCCCACAGATCACTTGATTTTACATAGACTTAAATAGGACAAAAAAACAACTAGAAATATCTTCTTGTCAGAAACTAAAAGGTCTGGAGTGTGGATATTTGGTGTGTAACATGGCCCAGTGGACATCTACCAAATTTCTGTAAATTATGACCCTGTGGTAAAAATTGTCTCTGCCCCGCGGTCACTTGATTATCATTTTAAGGAAATTTTAGAAGTTATAATTGTCAGAATGCAAATAGAACGGAGTTTAGATATTAAATATGCGACACCCCTGCGATGATTTAAAGAACTGTTTTAAAACAATTCTAGAACATTTTATGGAACATGTTCTAGAACAGTTCATGAACATTAAATGACCGTTTTAGAACCTAGGTTCGGTTAATTGACATGTTCTAAAAACGGTTCTTTAGCTTCTATGCTTAATTTTTTCCCTGTGAAATTTTAAGGAACTGTCTTAGAAGAAACCTATCTAACATATTCTGGAAAATTTTCTAGAACAGTTCATGAACATTAAATGGCCGTTCTAAAAGCTTTAGGATTAAGAATAGTTCTAGAACAATTCTAGAATGTATTCTGGAACATGCTCTAGGGCAGTTATTCACAGTGAATAAATTAAGCATACCACAAAGCAGGCCATACCAAAAAGCCACAAAGGAGTGGCAGGCCACAAAAGAAGTAATTCATCTTTCCGCAAAGTCTTCGTTCATTCTCTGTCATTTCATTATAATTGTCAAGTACTGTTGGCAGACTGTGATTCCTATATTCTTGTAGAAAAAAATATTCAATATTAAAATGCCTCTCTTTGCTAAGTAAATACATTATAGACTTAAGTTTTACAAATGCTATCTTAGATAAATAGATTACCTAGTGGTGGCGTCAAAGAATGCAAATTAAGGTGACCAAATTACTCTTCTTAGGAGATTCGAACAGAGTAGTTTTCAGGCCCAAGACCTAGCCCGAAGTAAGGTTTAGGTGAATAGTAAGTCAGTTGATTGATAGCTTTGAAATGTGATTGGTTAGATAAATTTAGAATAAAGAAGTAGATACAGAGGTCAAGCTGCCAAACTAGTTCCACAACTAAAAAGAACTTACGTTGACATTAAAGTGGACAAAGACACAATCATGAATGAACACACATATACTTAAAACACAACTTACTGGCTTCAAGCACAATAAAGAAATAGTGAAAAATGAAGTCTTGGTAACACACTTCCTCCCTTGGAAAAATGACTTCTGGCATTATGTATGTATATATAGATCGACAAAAAAAATCAACCAACTTACACAAGTTAAAACAACTTCAAGAAATGGTGGTCTAGTTCAAGATCAACTTGGGTTCTGGAACCAAGGTTCAAGAAATGTATGTGTTGTTCAAGAACAGTCAATGGTTCTAGAACCAAGGATCAAGAACTATATGTCTACTACTATAGTTCAAGAACAGCCAATGGTTCTTGAACCCAGGTTCAAGAAATAACGTCTAGTTCAAGAACAATTCTTAAAGTCATTCTTAGCTATGGCCATCAAAATTTTGACCACAGTACAGTTTATGTGTAGAATTATGATTATGATGCTGTACTTCTGCATGGATAAGTATTTAGTTTGACTATGTTATATTAGAGGCAGTGAAGGCAATATTTCTCAGAAGAGCCAATTCAGACCATTTTTTCTCTTGTTACCCCCCCCCCCCCCCCCCTCTTTGTCTCTCGTTTTTTATTTTTCTTTTTATTTATTATGTAAAGAACGGGCGTTTATCATATTCTTATTAATGACTATTAAGATAATAAAAAAGCGGAGGCCTCTTAGGCCAAGTGCTGATACTTGTTGTGAAACATAACCTTGTTAACCTCTAACAAGATTGTTCAAATCATGGTCCTTGGTCAAATTTGTTCCAACCCTAGGGGTCACTTGATTTTAAATAGACTTGTATTCGAAAACCCTCAGAAGATCTTCTTCTTCTTAGAAACCACAGAGCCTGGTCAGTTGAGACTTATACTAGTGGACCTCAACCAAGTCTGTTCAATTCATGGTCCTGTTGTCAAAACTGACCCCAAGGGTCACTTGATTTTATATAGACTTATCAGAGCTATAACCTCCAAAAATTGGATGGCAGGTACATTTGTATTGTGGAATTTTAATAATCTTGCTGTACTTCTGTGTAGATCATGTATTCAATATGACTCATAATACAATAATTGGCAATGTTTCTCAAGTGAGCGATTCAGGGCCATCTTGGCCCTCTTTAATTTTGATCTCAGACCTGGCTTGAAAATTGCCGTTAGCCTGATATCTGTATGTCTTATATGGTCAATAATAGGCCCTTCTCAAAATTTATGCATACCATGGGTTCTCTTCTCAGAACAAGGTTTAAATGGGTCAGGTGTACGCACCAGTACAACTGACAGCTGATAACCACTCAGATAGTTATGGTGTCCACTGGTAAACTGTACACAAATAAACTTTTGAAATAAATTTCTCATTATCATTGCAGTGTTTCAGTTTATAAATCTAATGGAAGATATGTTGCAAATATATCCTATATCTAGCTGTCCAGAGATACTGTAAACTGAGTTTAAATCACTATGCTCAAGAACAAGGGTATTCTTTGATTATATAGAAATAAAAACACAACAACCATCTTTTCTGGTCTTATGCTCTTAATTTTATATATTTTTAACAAAAGTGTATGTACACAAAATCATCATTAGGCAATGCTTCACATGCTTTGAGTTACATATAATATTATAAGTTAATCTTTGTATACTGGGTGTATGTCAGATGTATTACAAAATTCTCCAGTTTACACACTGAAAAAAAGACCAGAATTATAGTCACATAAACAATGTATGGAAAATTATGTCCAACTTGCATTTTAATAAATTACAAAAACTGTATTGAAGGAAAGTGTTTCCAATAAAAATAACTTTTAGCAACAGTGTTAACACTTGATGCAGTAGTATTTAGTGTTTCTTTAGTGTATATTAAAGTGTTCAAAGATAGTCCCTGGACACTTGAGAATTGAAGTCCAAATGGCCGATTTCTTGATGGATTATATATACCTTATGGTTCTGGAACCAGAACTGCCAACAATTCCACAAGGATACATATGCAAAGAATTCCTTCTATAGTAGCATAAGCATTACAGTCAAAAACTAATCCCCGTTAATTGGCATCAGTTGTCTTTTATTCTTTAGTTGCAGGTAGAGACAATCATAATCTTTTCCGCATTTTACTATTTTACCCACGTTAGATGCTGTAAGTCTGTGCTGCCTGACTTTGTGCCGGAGCTGACTTGTTTGTTTTTTGTTGTTGTTTTTTTTTTGTTTTATTTTTATTTCTCCAAATTTCTTTATCTCGGGTATATTAAGACTGTTAATATGATTTGTTTGAGTCCGAGATAAACTGACTTATATTTGTGAATCATGTACAGTCAAACCTGTCTTAAATGGTCACTCAAGGGCATAAGAGAAAGTGACCACTTAACAGAAGCGACCGCTAAATTAAGTAAAAATATATGACAAAATGCTTATTATGCACTCGAGTCATTTAAAGCTGGTCCAGACTTGGTGGGAGCTAGCTAGTAGTGCCATTTGTGACTATATTTTATGATACTGGATCTGGTCTCTCACTGGCCTGGTTACTAGTATATAATGTGGAATTAATTGATCTGGATTCTATGGCTGGGTTACGGTTCGAATAACCACACACTTCAAGATCCTGGGGTTCCTTACCTCTTAAATCTGCAATGTCTAGTGTAAAGATGTGTTAATATATTTTTAATCCAGCAATCTGTTAGAGTAAGCCTGTAATGTGCTTGCAACATACACATTTGCCTAATTTGGCAGTTACATTTTGCATCTAGTATTATATGAAATGAAATAATGCATTTATTTTACATTTATACAGATTACTTAAAACTTATAAGTTGTCTGAAGATTTCATACAACTGAACTAAATATTTATGCTATCCACTGAAAATATATCTTACAAAAGTTTATTTCACCCATAATTTATTGTTGATATATAATATAGTGAAAATGAATGTTGGTTTTGGGGGTTTCTATTCAAGTCTCGAGAAAAGGAGGAAAGCGTATGTCATAATCTTTAAATTAAATATTATATTACAAAGAAATGTGTGATTTAATTCAAAATCTTCAAATTCTTAATTAAAATGGCTTAACACATAAGTATGTGAAATTTCATTCTTTCTTTGAGATTTGCGGCATTTGCTGCATACATCAGTATTATCATGAACTAAAACAGACATTTGGGATACTGTTAGTTAGGTGTCCAAAAGAAGTTGGTAATTTATATGTTATTGTCCAAAGGGTTATTTTATCTACAATGGAATGTAACCTTAATGGCTTTATTGAAGGTGTTGAGAATTGGTTTAACCATGTGTATACATCTGGTCAGCATATTGTGTATTTGTGAAATATGCATGGCTGGGCTTATTAGGGATTCTGTGTTTTAAATAGTTGATACACGGAAACTGTCTTAATGTAGATAGTCTTCACTGGAAAACTTGGATTTTTTGTTCAAGGAATTTTTCTCTGATGAAAATATAAGTTATTCAATAATTTTCTAGGCCTCAACAAAGCTTAAGCCTGTGTAAATATGTACACCACTGACATCTCTATCAATGTAAGCTGCTGAGTTAGTTTACAACTCAGAGTATGAACTGACCCATCTAAGCCTCGTTCTGGTTACCTTACTGAATATGCATGAGATAATATCAAGAAGGGTCTATAATGTTCAACTTGGTTCGATATTGGAATCTAGCTAGATATTCGGCTGTAGTAAATATTTGAATTTTGATCTCAGACCTGGCTCCAAATTCGCAACTAGCTCGATAAAAGTATGTTCTATATGGACAGTAACGATGTCCAACTTGACTCAGTATTGGAACCTAGCTCGATATTGGCTGAATTATTGTTTTTGAATCTCGAACTCAGACGTAGCTCGATGAAACAAGATGAAAAGTTCCAGAAACCTGTTTACACTTTCTGCAAAAATCAGTGAATAGGTCTACAATAGATACCTTTCTAAAAACAATAGCATTATTATGCAATAATTATAGAAAACAAATTTGATCAATGAACAAACAATCTAACATCTGCATTTGCACATCATTATTAAAATCCCTCCAATGTATGACACAATTTTTAAATTCGCCTGAATTTGGAAACTCCATTTCTATAGTTTCTTGCAGATGACCAAACGAGGATTAAAACTTCCATCACAATAACATATTAAGAACATCAGTTCATAGCAGTAAACAGGGATCACACACACACTGGGTAAACCAACACATGCTTTTCATCTTCTTCATTTCCTGGAATATCTAATTGTGGACAGTGTTTTTACTTTTGTCCATGTTAGATATTTCAGCTCCGGGTATTTAGATATAACTTTTCACAATCCTCAGTTCTTTGCGCAAATCTATATTCATTTTTAAAAAAGCGATTTCAGCAGTCTGATATGGTCGTCTGACAGTCTAACTGTTGGAGGCTTCTGGCTCTGAAAAAAAAGCAGCAAAACATCCTATTACTGCGATATTCCGATTGATAGATTGTCTGCATTTTATTCCGGTTTTCAAATCCTAATGTTTACTTACAAGCGGTCAGCACATTAACTAGTGTTTGTGGAATTGAACAAGTTCTTTCACGAAACTATTCTACAAGCCAGTGATTGTTTTCAAATATGATTTTAGTGGTGGAAGATGAATGAACATGAAATGCAATGTTTGAGTTCAAACCGTCACATTTTTTTGTCAATGATCCCTCAGCATACAAGCGATTTGTAGCTAGTTGCTCTACCAACTGAGCTATGCATATAGACTTTACAGACAAAAGTGCCATGTATAAAGGAGAACCAAAGCTTGTACTGAAAACAATTAGCTGTTCTTAGTTTAACTTATTTATCTAAAACTGATTGTGAAACTAGTTATCAAAACTTATCAATCAAATTTGATACCAACTGCCTTGGTACTAATCAGTACTTGTGCCAAAGACGTGAAGAACCACACAAGAATCCCATCACTGGTAGGACTCGAACCCACACCCTCATGATTGCAAGTCTTGCGGTTTTTCCCTCCACTATTGTTCTCCTGATGAAACATAGTAGCTAGGCCAAAATGAAAAGTTAGGCAACCTCTAGGGGAATCCGGGTAGATGGCCGTAGACGTGTTTTCCGCCACTTTTAGGGTGTGATTTTCATGGTATATTCGAAGCATAAACAACGGACAACTGGTAAAATTTGCCACAATTTACTCGATACAACAGCACACTTCATCGGAACTGCATATTCCCTTGTTGTTGTTTTTTGCAGCCGCAAACCTATCTAGCACCTTGTCTACGTCGACAGTAATATTGCGGTATATATGCAGCACCGCTAATGCTGATAGACGGTCACCAGTCATCGTCGACCTCAGACAAGTTTTTATCCTCCGCATAGCACTAAACAACCGCTCAAAGGAAGCACTCGTAGCAGGCATAGTTTGTACAACTTTGAGTATGATTTTGATGTGAGGGTAGGCATCGATCCCTCTGCTGTTTAGAGCTTCTAAAGGCGTTTTAAATATTACACGAAATGACTCCAGGAACTAGTCAGCTAGGGTTCATCAATAAATGGTGAGTGGGAACATGTTATTGTCAATATAAACATAACGAAAGTACCGGCTTGGAAATGAAAATGCTGCCACATCGGCCCATGATTTGGTAAGTATGGACAATTTCTCACTGCCCGTCTATGCCGGGGTTAGGATATAGGGAGTAGTAAGTGGGTCGGTTTGGGTGTAAACAAAGATGACGTAATAGTCGGCCATTTTGTTTCTATTAATAGTAACTCATTTACATATAAGGGTTTTAGGGTAGTGCGCATGTGCGGCGGCCATTTTGTTTCTATTTATAGTAACCCATTTGCATATAAGCGTTTAAGGTTGTGCGCATGTGCGGCGGCCATATTGGATTTATTTAAGGTATCTAATTTGCATATAAGAGTTTAAGGATAATGCGCATGTGCGGCGGCCATATTAGGGGTCATTTGCTTGGTTATAGTATACAGAGGTGATTTGTATACTTGATCCGAGATCTACTCGCGGAAATTGCGGGTCACTTCCATTCGATCTCAGACAATGATATATTAATAATAGATATATCAATAATAATAATAAAATAATAATAATAAAAAATAATATCAATGATTAAATATCTAGAACATTATAACAATAATAGGATCAAACAAATGATGGTTAATATGAAATATCAAATAATATATCTAAATACTATAATACTCACCTTTACGATGTTGACTGCTCAACGTCCTACCTTCGAGTGACTCTAGTGCAACTGTAATATCAGTTCATAGGCCTAGGCCACCCGCGTTAACAATAGACGGTCTATTTTTAGCGATTGAACAATAGCGATATTGATTTAGGGACGGAAATGCGAACAATGGTCCTTTCAAGCGTCCAAAGTTAATCCCTTTAATGTTGCCCTAGTACATTGTGACCACACCCCACCCATCCCCCACGGGTTTGATATAATGCCACATCATAGATCGTCAGTGGACATGAATGGTCAAGTTCATACACGACTCCAGTACCATTTATACGTCAATATTGGTTGACTTGAGATCGGATTAAGATAGCCCATAAAAGGAGCTGGCCAATGTTTACGTTAATCCTTAGTTTTACCTAGGTAACGGATTAAATATCTCCTAGTAGCACGACTTTTAGAGGTGGTCAGTGTACACGTTTTAAAGCGATATAGGTATCGATATGTGTATATGACAATTGGTAACGCATCAAAAAGGTAGAAGTTATTCAAATTTTGTGACAATTGGAAACGCATCATAAAGGTATGATTTATTCAAATTTTAAAGTAATATTTAAAATAATATTGGTTGAAAAAGCTTTAAATCAGTTTTTCCTGTCTAGTGCAACCGTTTACGATATCGATTTCTGTTTTTATGTCACCAAATGTTAGAATATGTAAAAACCTTTCGTTTGAACCTAGGGTTATCGATTCGATTTTCAACCGTTATCGAGTTATGACGTAACAGCGATTTTTAAACCCAATTTTCAACTTTGACCAACACGCATAATGTATACACCGTTTGAAAGGTCTCCTCATGCCGATTTCGAAAATGTATACTTTTATAGGGTTATCTTTATTCGTTCACGAGATATAAGCGTTTGAAAAATGTCACGTGACCGGAAAATGGCGCCAAATTCAAATTTTCTCCAAAAAATCATATTTAAGGCTATATCTCAGTCATTTTATGACCGATTTGCGTGATCTTGGTATCGATGTAAAGGTCTCATGTCAAGCTATATGATGAACATAATAAATTGGAAGTTCAATGATTCCACAAACGGAAATGACATCATTTTGAAATTTGTTCACTCCATAGTATACATTTAAACTTGTTTATAGCACACACACACAAAGATATGTGATTGGCTAATTTATTCTTGAATTTGATTGGTTAAACTCAAAAGCACACCTGATTGGTTATTCTGATATGACGTCACTAAACCATTCGTATTTAAAAGACATTTTTAGGAATTTTGTTCATTCATTTTATGAACGACTTGACCATGAAATCAACGTTTAAACTTTCGACACATACCGTCGAAAAGCACTTGAATGTCAATGATCTGAGTGCCTCAGTGTTTTTTAGTGAACGTGTCATGTACAGAACTATTCAGATGTGTTTAGAAAAACCTAACACGGAGAAGCAGTATGGTAAACGTTTTGAAGTGACAAAAACGTTTAATGACCCTATTGGACTTTTGGGATATACAAATACACCAAGCAAGAAAATCAAAGTCGTATTTACCAGGACCAAAAGGGTGATTTTTATTATAACTGCTTACCCCGTTGCCTAGCGGAATAACTGGCTTGTCTGGACACGTCTTTCTATTCATAGAGATGACGGAGGTGTAGCAGCCAATCAGATTCAAGAATAAATTGACCAATCAGAGAAGGCTTTGAAGGTGAGCATCAGCCAATCAAATTCAAGAATAAATTGACCAATCAAAGGAGACTTTGATCTATAAAAGACGGTGTCGAGATCACGTATGTCATTAGAGTTCTGACACTCGAACAAGAAACATGGCAAACTACAGATGTAAGTACAGTCTCGAGAATAATCGTTATGTACAAGTATGTGAATGGAAAGGAGAACTTAGGGTGGACATCAGAGAATGGCAGGACGGTAAACCGACAAAGAAGGGTATCAGTTTACCCCTGATGCGATATAAGAATCTTGTGGACCGGTTAGAGTATGTGGACAAAGCGTTGGAAGACAAACAGACGTATGAAAGTCACCTCGGTGGCAATGTTTATTGTAATATCACCGAAAACAGCGTCTATGTGGACATTCGTCAATATTGGAAGCCTCAGGAAGAAGTGGTTCCCACCAAAAAGGGTATATGTTTAAGACCTACTGAATATATACAATTGAAAAAATGGTTACCAGAAATCGGGAGAAATCTACCAGAACTGGACGGAGTGGTTCCCTGCTTCCTACAAAGCGACCATATGAATCAGACGGGAGCGTTGCAGTGTTCAGAATGTAACCCTAACGATTTCATGAATTGGTGAAGTAAAAATAGTAACCAATGAGGAACAATGTCTAAAAATAACCAAAAATAGACATAAGAGACTATTAAATTACGTGAAGGGTCTAATACATTGCACGTTGTTAACAGTGATGGACGTTTTACCAGAGGACATCTGTAATTTGATTTACCATCACATGGCAGAAGAGCCATACATATCATTGAAATATATAGTTGATTATGAGTTGTTTAAAGCAGCCTTATACGATTCATGTAGGAAAATGAACTTGAAAACTAAAGTGTGTATTCAGCAGTGGCTATGCAAAGAAGACACGTTTGAAACATTTAAAGAGTCTTTAAAGAAGTTATCTAGCAAGTACCATGTACGTATTAGTATTAAAGTATTCACCATAGCAGAGTGGTATAGATACGTCATAACAAACGTAAGAGTAGTGAACCTCATACATGATTGGAAAAATGGAGGATGTATATCATTTCAGTTAGGACCTGAAGATCCCTACATAGAACAACATTTCAAGTTGTCAATATTAGATGTTAACTTTTAGGTAGACAAGAGTAAGACATTTACGAATTATATAAGAACATTTCTACACGTTACCTTCACTTCAACAAAAGACACCAAGCCGATAGTATGGACCAGAGCAATTCTATAATCGTCAACAGATTCACCAAACCTAATTTGATGTATTATGAAGATCGACTATACACGTTTGAATATTGGTCAAAACAAATAAGACCGACCATAGAAGCACTGGCTAAAGCCGGTTTTTACTATACTGGCACTGCGGACAAAGTGACTTGCTTTTCATGCGGGGTGAATGTAGCATTATGGGAACCCTCGGACGAACCTTGGACCGAACATGAAAAATGGTCACCTCATTGTGTCTATATCCGAATGGTATGCATACCTTCTAAGAGTGTCGATGTGATTGGCTGAGGACGTCTATTTAAGTACCGAATCAGATATACAACTATGTTTGGACTCTTGTTTATGATGGGTGCTTTGATAGATGATTTACGTAGGTGGTGGACTGAGAAAAGAGTGAATCTAGATGAGGTAGAAATAATGTGTACTATATGTACAATTGATACAAAAACGATTGCGCTTATACCTTGTGGACACACGTTATGCTCATGTTGTGGGAATCGATTTCGTGAAGAAGGAAAATGTTGTTTTTGTAAACAGAGAATTACAAATGTACTTCGTATATACATTTAAATATCATTGTGTAAATTATACATGTATTGTTGTAAGAATGTCTTTTGCTCTATTTTGTAAATAAAACAATGTCGGATTGGAAACAATATTTGTCTTCTTTATACTTTAACCCCAAGTCCCCAGCCAGTTTTCTGGGTCCCGAAAAATTGTACCGGTTTATCAAGACAGAGGGAAAATTTAAAATCGGTAGACACCGTATTAGAAAATGGTTGCAAGATCAAGAATCTTATTCACTGACACGAGGCGTGAGACGAAAGTTTCCGCGCTCAAGAGTGATTGTAAATGGTATAGACAGTCAATGGGATATGGACCTGATGGACATGGTTGATTTGTCCAAAGACAATGATGATCACAAGTACGTTTTAGTGACAATAGACATTTTCTCACGTTTTGCTCACGCTCGCTCCATAAAAAGTAAAAAAGGTACAGATGTGACCCGTGCACTTCAACACATTTTAACAGGTCCAAGGAAACCAAATACAGTCCGGAGCGACTTGGGTATGGAATTTCGATCAAAGGATGTCAACAAATATTTAGCTAGTCTCAATATTCATCACTTTTATGCGTACAATACAGAGACAAAGGCCAATTACGCCGAACGGTTTATCAAAACCTTGAAACACAAGATATTCCGATACCTGTTAAAGAAAAGGTCCAAGAGGTATATTGACGTCTTACAAGATATGGTCCATAGCTACAATGCGACAGTACACCGTAGTTTAGGCGCTGCCCCTGACAGTATTACTCTAGAGAATGAAGGCGAAAGCCGGCTGCAACAATATTTACTGAGAAATAAAAGAAATCTTAAATCGACAAAGAAGTACAAATTCAAAATAGGCCAAACCGTTCGTCTTTCCCACATTCGAGGTATATTTGATCGCGAATATTCGCAAAAATGGACCGGTGAAATTTTTAAGGTGGATACCCGTTTCAAACGTGAAGGTATTTCTGTTTATAAGTTAAAAGATTGGGACGGACAAGTTGTCAAAGGAACATTCAATAATCAAGAGCTGCAAGCTGTGACGGTGGACGCAACAACCGAGTACCACATTGAAAAAATTCTAAAGAAAAGGGTGAGAAATAAACGGAAAGAAGTTTTAGTACGTTGGTTACACTGGCCTAAACAGTACGATAGCTGGATCCCGGAAAATGACGTCATCAACTATTCATAGTCACGTGACCCTCTCACTATATTAACCTGACTTTCCTCAGTTTTTCACATTTGTGCTATAGACACCGAAGAGACAACATCATGTATATCACTAATACAGTGTTTAGCGCCAATATCGGATGCCCGATCGACTTGAAAAAACTATGCTACCGTATAACCAATGTAAGGTTCGACCCAAAAACATTTCCAGGACTGATATGGCAGCATAAAACGATAGGTGGTAACTGTTTGATTTTTGCCAACGGGGTCATTAACTGCAACGGAAAAGTGACATGTCCGGCAGAAGGACGTCAGCAAATGGGGTACCCAGTACACCTCACAAAGGTGAAATGGATCACTCTTTCAGCCACATACGCCTTGAGCGATGATCTGGACTTGGAACAATTGGTAAAAGATAGAGTTTCGATCGTTTACGAACCTGAACTCTTTCCTACCGCCAATTTCAAAGTAAAAAATGTCAATTTTTGCTGTTTTCAAAGTGGAAAAGTGGTCATTACGGGAGTGAAATCGATGAAACAAATTGATGATATCGTCTACCCTACACTGATTGAGTTGGAACTTTATACGCGTAAGAAGGACTAAGGAAACAAAGAAAAATAAACATGGACAGCTTCTACCTCTATCTCAATAGTCAAGATTCTCTCGACATACGTAAGAACAACAACCCCTCAGAGTGTTGGATTCAACTACCGAAGTCGTATCATTTAGATGGACAGTGGTCTTGCGCCTTAACAGAAATTACCCTGAACTGCGATTTTACACCGAAGTCAAAACGATTGTACTTGTGCTGTGATTTGGTTGAAGAGTCTTACGTAAGAAATACGCTCATACCCGTACTGAGAAACGTAGAAGTCAATTCGAGATATAAGAAGTTGCTCACTACAGAGTACAATCAACTTATTTATAAGCCAGTGACCGTTTCTCAACTGACGGCAATACGACTGTTTATACGAGACGAACATTTGAATTTAGTCACATTTGCGACCAACGAGCTACATTGTCTCCTACACTTCAAGAAATCATGGGCTCGATAGAAGTATATGATTACAAACAACAAAAATGGGTACCGTTCAACCCAGACCCGGAAGTTTATACCAACACTTGAAAGATATGAGGGATGGGTACGTTCAGCCCGATCACCCGGACGGTATTTTATGGGAGCGGCAGACATAAACGAAAGATTGCCGAAATGAACAAGCAAACAGAAACACCTACCGTAAACCTTGTAACGCCCGTAGCGCAGGCCAATGCAATTGCACAATCGGAAATCGATCGTGAGCGTAAGAATAGCGCTGGTGAAAAGTATAAGAATAGCGCTGGCAAAAAGCGTAAGAAGACCTCTCAAACAACCGCAATAAAGCGTCCCAGATTGAAGTATTCACCAGAAAACGCCTTTTAATCATGGCTGGTCAAGATTATCACCAAGAACATTTGTCATTGTTTGTCCCACCCCCTACTGACCCGTCTATCATCTCTAGAGAATGGATCGACTTTCGACCCGTGAATCAAGTCGCGGATACGTCGGTGATAGAATTCAACATACCGGGCCAATCGGCATATTATGTCGATCTTAGAAGAAGCGTATTGAGCGTAAAAGCAAAGGTCGTTAAGGGAGATAAATCAAGTCCTGCAGACACTGAAGTATTTGCTCCAGTGAACCTATTCCTAAATTCGATCTTTCGGCAAGTAGACGTGACATTTCAACAAACACCATTGCCACATACAGGGACCAACTACCCGTATAAGGCCCTATATTGACACTATATTGAACTCTAACGAAAACGAACAAAAGGGGGCATTGACCACGCAGTTTTTTTACAAAGATACAAATGATGTGGACACTAATGATGCCAAATCTGGATCTAATGTAGGGTTATATAAGAGATATAAGAAGACCATGGGCGGGGCAATTATCGATATGGAAGGACCGTTACATGTGGAATATTTCAACAACCTCGACTGCAACGATAGGAAAACTGTGGCAAGGACATAGTTCATTCGGAATTATTACCGATGCACTAACCCCCGATTACAAAGTCCAAATCGTTGATGCACGTTTCAAATTATGCGTAATAAAACCTTCGAACGCCATGTTACTTGCCAATGAGAAAATGATCCGAGATGGACCTGCCTCATACCCCTACCTTCGATCAGATATAAAAACAGTGTCTGTAGCCGCGGGGCAATACAGTTTCAATGCGGATGACATGTTTCAAGGTCTCGTACCCAGTAAACTGATTGTTGGACTGGTGTCTAGTGCAGCGTACAACGGAGACTATGTCAAGAACCCTTTTAATTTTCAACATTACAATCTCAACTCATTGGGTCTATACATTGACGGTCAAGCCATCCCCACACAACCTCTACAACCCAACTACGCTTCGGACCAGTATATTGACTGTTATAGAACGCTCACCCAGCACAGAAGGGACATTAATATCACCTCGGAAGAATATAAGAAGGGATTTTGCTTCTACTTATTGAATATCGATCCTTTCTATACGTTCAACGGTAAGAGACGAGGACACCTCCGCCTAGAATTGAAATTTACCACCGCCCTACCAGAAAGCGTGACGTTGATCATGTATGCCACTTTTCCGGAAATTCTCAACATTAACGAAGCCAGGGCCATACTTGTGAAATGAATAATATAGAAAGTGACTATATGCGAAGTGTGTGACTTTGTAAATAAAAACAAACAATAAATGTAAGTTTATTTGTATTTTATTTGAAGATATATAGACATAATAAAATTGAAAAATAAAGAAAAATGTCTTTGTTTTTAATACGAAATCCAGTCAATTGAACGTTTCGTCTGATCACGTATTCCTGGGGGTGGGTGAGCTACACTAGGTCTTTTTTTCTTCATTTGAATTCCAGATGATGAAAGAGGTCTTTTTGAGGTTCGTTTTGGTTCTTCGTTTACGGACATTTTTGTCCTTTTTTCTTCATTCGTGGGTTGTTCGCCGAATCCTTCTATAGTTCTCTGTAGTCTCTGATATTTTTCGTAAGGAATAAGCACGAGTTTTTCCATGACTACTGAAGCACAGAGTCTAAATAGACTGACGCAATTTTTACCAACGTAAACACCAGTCTCTGTTTGTCTCGTATCGCTATCTTCTTCTCTTCAAAGTCAATCTTTTTATTCACCAACGAGTAAACAATACGACGTTGTCGTTTGAGACTCTTCTTCTCTGACTGAGTCAATGGTATTTTAAACTTGAGGATATTGTAGGCAATCTGACTTAAGGCTCTCAATTGTTCTTTGGTAATAGTGTGCAATAAAGCTTTTCTCTGTGCTGACGTAGTCTGTGTTAATAGATGAAGAAAATGACGTTGCTGTTTTATCAGTTCTACCATAGTTATTCTTACGTTAGTCGATAGATAATAGGATATTCTCCGGGAAAGATATCCGTTCTTAGTCGGTATTTGTCTTTGGCGTGGGGACTAGTGTCGACCAATAAGTAACCATGGGTCAGGGCGTCTTCATACGCTTTCAAAAATCCTTTGGATTTTCCGGGGTAGAGTTGTCGACCTAGAATGCCTACTTGCGATATATCTCTTACATTTTTCATCAGCACCATATACCAAGTATTAAGGGCTATGGTTCTGGCGTGTTTCCCGCCCGGGTATAGATTCTGAGTTATTAGTATTACTGATATCTTTCTGTGATGGCATCCCTGGGTGAATAACAATTCCATGTCCTTGTTTCGCATGACTTGATGCATTAAATCGTCAATGATAATCAGTTTATGACGTCGGTCATGGGTAAAGTCGTTCAGTTCTTCTGTTGATGGCAACCCTTCTTTACTGTAAAAATTGGGAATGGTCCGTTCCATATGATCAAATACATCTTGATGTATCCCATAGCAGTACAGTATTTGAGATGGCGGGTCATTAGTGTACATATCCGGCAAATGTTTTAAAAACTTGTACACCCATTGTGTTTTTCCGCTTCCAGTTTGACCACTGATACAAATACTGGAGCAGGGTTCAAAAGATACTAGAGCTTTCATTATTTCTTAAGTTTAGGACTGGGGAGGGCGTATCCTATACAGCTACTTAACAAGCTGATCCACAGTTCGCTACTTCCGTTTTGTAGGGACAAATTAACGATGGAAACGATGATTATAATGTAGACAATAATCATCTGACAGAAGTAGACAATTTCGGCTTGAGGTACTCGGGTACCTAACAAATGCCACTTTTCCCCGTTAGATCGACTCTCTTCGTCATGGGGTAAATGAATAAACGTTTCCCTCTCGGGTGTAATATCTTCGTTTGTATTCATATTCTTACGTATATCTGGGTAGTATAGATAAAAAAGAGCTTTTATTCTTACAATTTTATTCACATAGATGAGACATATTTTAATTTAACTAAAATCAAACAAGTCATGACGTAAAGCAAACATACAAAAAATGGATCAGACAATGACAAAAAATTGATCAGACAATGACAAAAAGCTAATCATCTATTGACAAAAAAATTGATTTTCCAATGACAAAAAATTGATCAGTAGTGACAAAAAATGAATCATTAATCTGTATGAAATTACGCTTAAACATTATAAAAAAAAAAATTGATCAGACAATGACAAAAAATCAATCAGACAATGACAAAAAACTGACCAATGACAAAAAAACAAACAAAAAAACTAATCATCTATTGACAAATATACAATACATCAATATTTTATATACAATGTTCAAAATCCGTATGGTACAGTATCAAAATTGTCCAATCTTCTTCTTTTGGTATATACCATTTGATAATTTTTGTTTTCTTCTCTGTTGTACAATTTTCGTTTTCGTTTATCTCTACATATTTTTCTAGGATTAGTTATCGTTATACTTGGATTACTTTTGGGATCTGTCACTATCTGTTTCACACTGTTAAAGTTTATCAGTTGACTATTTGTGTAATTCAATGTGAAACCTCTCACCTTACATGTTTCATTGTTTTTATTGGTTTTGTATGCGTAGTTTTTAGGACCACCAGACACAAACTCTACAATATGCTCTCCTCCCCCTAACTCATCCGTCAATTCACCCAAGTAGTCCCCAAGAGGTGGATCATATTCCCCGGGTCTACTTACGTAAATGACACTGTCTGTATCGTAATAGAGTACGCGTCTGTCGATTTGTTCTAGCACACTGTACAGTTTGAGTCTGGCCCAACATGTGGTGAAGGTGGCCAAATAGATATTGGTCTTATTGTCTTCTGGCTGGCAGTCCTGTTTGTATATCCATTCAATCTGTATTGTTTCATTAGATAATATGTGAAAGTCAAGAGGTGTTTTCATTGGATCGGAAAATAATTGAAAGAACAAATTGGCCTGACTTTCGTGAAAGAACTCTGTCTGTCGCATATTGAGTCTCTGGCCAAATTTCCCCCAGAAACTATTGAGGCATAACTTGGCCAGCGCTCTTAGGCCTGGGTTTTTCGCAATTTTCTTCCAATCCAATGAAACTCCCTCTTTCTCAAAGTACTGTTTGATATAAGTCATAACATCCTCTTTCGTTTTAATCCAGTCAGGGGGGCCACTCGCTTCCTGTTTAAACTTTAAAAACGTGTCTATGTATTTGGCAAATAGCCCCCCTTCTCTGGTTTTCGGGTCATATTGAGTCGATTCCTCCCAGTGGTATACTTCGTATATTTTCTGAATTGTGTAACCTAACCTAACCGCCGTCTGAATCTCCGGTGTACACCAAGTACCAGTCAACACCCTTTCGTCATCGGAACACGTACATGAGTCACGATTCTCGGTATCCGCACAGGTTCTACATAAAGGAAATTTCAGTTTACCATTAGATCTATACGGGAGGACTGGATGATACAGTCCTCGGGGTGGTAAGATCTTGACTTTGGCAATACCGAAATAATCATTCATGTCTCCGAAATCTTTGGTTATCATTTCAGGATGACCAATGGGATACCGACAATACTTGTTGACCCAAGGATACAAGCTCGTGAAATCCACGTACTTGATCTCTTCGTGTTCTTTTGTTTGATAGTAGAGTTGACTGGCATTGGTGCGACCGCCGAAGAAACTCTCTTTTGGGTCTAGTCTGTCTGTCAAGTCAAACTGTCCAATGAACGCTTGAAGATCAGGGTTTTGTTTTTTCTCTTTTAAAAATTCATGGTCCCAAATACAAACGTACTTCATTCCTAAACTTTCTAGGTGAGTTTTCTTTTTTATAGTCAAGGCATACAACTCGCTCAGAGATTGGTTCGTGAGTGGATGACGCGTCTCTTCACGATCCTCTGGGAAACAAATAGGGCAACCATGAAACACACATCCGTGATATTCATAGACCGTATTTGTTTCATCACAATACCCGTCTAATTTGTAGCGGGTTCCAGGGATCGTTTTTTCACCGTCATTCAACGCGTGTTGAATACGGACATTGTCGAGATGCGCCCTCCACTCTAACCATTCTATGGATACCTTGCTATATTGTTCATTATAACCACTGGGAGGAATCTTCGCAATGGACGACCTTACAAACTCTTTATTTGAAATAATTAACCTTTCTTCTCCCACCCATTCACCCTCACATAAAACAGTCATTTTACCATCCACTTTTTTGGCCGGAAACCATTCGGTTTCGTCACTATTCAACTGTACCTTCCATTCTTCTTCTAAAAATTTAGTTCTGAAAATGGTCATACAGACAGAGGCTATAGTGACGGAATCGAATGGATCCACGGCACCCACCCATTTCTTTTCTATTTTCCCTTTATCATTCACATCTTCTATTTCTTCACCCGTCGCACGCATCATTAACTCTCTAAATTTCAAACACGCTTCTCTCAGAATCGACACATCACTCCTACAATATTCTAACATTTCTTTTCTAAAATCAAACGTCTCATTCTCGTTCTGACTCAGCCACTCACACAACTCACTCCTTTCTTTCTCACTCATAAACGCATCTCCATAATATTTCGCCTCAGGGTATGGTCCCACATAATTTTGGTTTTCTTTAGTATTAAAATAGTGAGGGAACCACCCTTTTTTAAGTTCTTTCAAATCAAAGGCTTTAGGAAGTTGTGACAATTTCATAGGTAGGAAGTTGAGACTGTCAATCACTTTGATATGTAAATCTCGCTCCAACGTCATATACATAATTTTTGACCCGCTGTAAATGATTTTGGCAGGTCTTATAGATTGATCAATGAGATATTCCAAAAGAAAATAGCCATCATATCCCTTCATGTTATGAGCAATGACTTTAAAATAAGCGTGTTGATCAGAAAAGAGCCACTTTCCAAATTTCTCAGCAGTATCCGTTCCTTCAAATGTGACTTCACGAAGTCCGCATGTACCGGGACACGGCCCCGTGTCTTCATCGTCATACAGCTCAGTTTTGTCACATTTGTCGCAACGTGTACCACAAGATTTACATTTGGAATGGGGTTCTAATTTATCGTCTATACATTTTGGGCAAACGGTATGAGCAACGACAAAATTTGGACGGTGGGTGGCTTTCCCGCACCATGAAGATTTACAGTTTTGACATTTGGAGCAAGATGTACATACCTTTTGTGATTCACAGTCTTTGAAATGGTGTTTCTTCAAGGGGTGGTATCCCTCCTCACACATCGCTATGTCATCCTGACTACATTCAAAATCAAAAAATATAAATTTCGGAATAAATTGTTCATTAGCAGGGGTAGCTCTCAAATAACACTTATGATCATCCATGACATATTTATTACAAGATGTACACTGGTATTCTCCGCACTGGTGGTCTTCTATATTCCTCTTGTCCTTTCTCACCACTTTGTAACATCCTGTACATCTCCACCATTTATCGCATTCGGAAAGACCACTGGGTTGACCTTTCCTCTTTCCGTTTTTATATATTGGTGTTTCCTTATGTTGAGTGTAACATCCCTCCGACCGACATGTCATGTTACAGTCCTCGCACGTGATGGCAGAGTCTGTTTCGGGACAAGGAGATGTCTTACAGACTCGACATGTCGTTTCGCATTCGTGTTTTTCCCGGTTATTATAATGTACGAGACATTTTTCGCAAAAGTAGATGGCGCTGAAGAACCCCGTGATGCTTGTTATGGCGTGAAAGTGGTCATCGTCTACGTGATAAATGTAGACGCATGGTCTTTGGTCGCTACTGGGACTGGTGATGAATTTGTTACCCAGCCTTGCGCTGACCACCATCACGCGCACCCCAAGGAGTTCTTCAAACGCCTCCACATCATTTAAGCCGGCTGGTCGGTCTGTCGGTACACCCGCCATCTCACACAGGGCGACCGCCAACTGTCCTTGTTGTTTCAAATTTTTTCTGCAGAGATCTTTATAATAACTCTCCGACACTTTTTGGTGTTCCAGCGCCAGTTTCATATTACTTTTTCCCTCTCTCTTTTTTGTTACTTCTTTCCATTCTTCGGGGGTACATCTTTTCAGTTTGGCCCAACTAACGCCAATTGCCCTGGCCATACACAACTGGTCATTATTTTCGATGGTAACGATAGACTTTTTCAAATGGAGCGAGTTCTTTTCCCCTTTAATCCGGGTAATTCTGCGTCTGGCTCCTCCACTTCCTTTGGGTAAATCGATGGTGCCAATAGAAATTTTAAAACTGTCATTGACGGAGAGCTCCTGATTACTATTTAATACCTTCTCAATGGTCTCCATTACTTTGTCCGCATTTAACTGGTCCCAGGGTTGAAGGGGAACAACAATCGGATCATGCAGTCCTTCGTGATGGATCACTACCCGCCCTAAGTCGTTCCCCGCCAAATCGCCCCGGGCCTCCTCTAACACTTCCCGGAACATATCATGGAGACCACCTTTCAAGTCCATTAAAGTTTGGCCTTGGTACTTTTCGTCTATTTTAATTTGGTAAGTACGATCTACCGCCGCGGTTTTCTTGAAGGTCCTCTCCGACTTTTTTCTAATAGTATACTGGAGTCCGGAGGACCCAGCCTCGGGCTCCTCACCACGCCCTATATGTACGGGGGAAGGAGGATTCCATTCCCCGTCCTCAACACACTGGCGCCCTGCTTCTTCTGCCTCCTCATCATAAAGCAGGGCTTTCACACACTCCTCTATCTCTTTTTGTCTCTTGATCTCTTCACTTTCGCCTATCAACTCCAATATAGCATCGCATTGCTCGATACAAAAGTCATCATCATATTCCGGATTTCTTAACTGAAATAACCTAAATCTCACTATTGGAGACTCTTGTATCCCCCACGTCGCCGCAAAATTCATCAGTTCGTCAGCATCGGTGAAAGAATTCACCATCATCTCGAAAGTAGCTGAGATATTTTCCATGTTGTTGGTTTGAGTTCTGAATTCAGAATGATGACTAGTAGCCGAACATGCTCTTATATACTCTTGACAGAGCCTCGTTTTGAATACGCGATTCTGATTGGTCAAATATATGCTGCGATTTGATTGGTCGAGGACTCGTTCCTGATAAGTGGAAAACGATGATTCCTGATTGGTTGAATTTTCAATCCGCTAACTACAATAGACTCACCAATAGTGCCTAACAAAAGCTAATGTTCGCACATCCGTCCTTGAATCAACATACGCCAGACACTTGGCCGACTTTAAAGGGATTAACTTTTGACAGTTGTATAGGCCATTGTTCGCACATCCGCTCCTAAATCAACACACGCCAGACACTGGGGCAACTTTAAAGGGATTAACTTTTGACAGTTGTATAGGCCATTGTTCGCACATCCGCTCCTAAATCAATATCGCTATTGTTCCATCGCTAAAAATAGATCGTCCATTGTTAACGCGGGTGGTATGGGCCTGGGAAACGAGTATGAACTGATGCACTAGAGTCACTCGAAGGTAGGACGTTGAGCAGTCAACATCGTAAAGGTGAGTATTATAATATTTAGATATATTATTTGATATTTCATATTATTCATCATTATAATTGTTTGATTCTATTATTGTTATAATGGATGTTCTAGATATTTAATCATTGATCCAATCAGATGGGTTTTTGAGTTGGCCAATCAGGTGGGTGTTTGAGTTAGCCAATCACGTAATTATCTTCGTAAGTGCTATGAACAAGTTCAAACATATCTTATTTAATGTTTAAACGGTTACTACATAGAGAGCAAATATAAAAAATGACGTCATTTCCGGTTGTGGAATCATTGAACTTCCAATTTATTATGTTCATCATATAGCTTGACATGAGACCTTTACATCGATACCAAGATCACGCAAATCGGTCATGAAATGACTGAGATATAGCCTAAACTATGATTTTTTGGAGAAAATTTGAATTTGGCGCCATTTTCCGGTCACGTGACATTTTTCAAACGCTTATATCTCGTGAACGAATAAAGATAACCCTATAAAAGTATACATTTTCGAAATCGGCATGAGGAGACCTTTCGAACGGTGTATACATTATGCGTGTTGGTCAAAGTTGAAAATTGGGTTTAAAAATCGCTGTTACGTCATAACTCGATAACGGTTGAAAATCGAATCGATAACCCTAGGTTCAAACGAAAGGTTTTTACATATTCTAACATTTGGTGACATAAAAACAGAAATCGATATCGTAAACGGTTGCACTAGACAGGAAAAACTGATTTAAAGCTTTTTCAACCAATATTATTTTAAATATTACTTTAAAATTTGAATAAATCATACCTTTATGATGCGTTTCCAATTGTCACAAAATTTGAATAACTTCTACCTTTTTGATGCGTTACCAATTGTCATATACACATATCGATACCTATATCGCTTTAAAACGTGTACACTGACCAC
>CM037794.1:4386432-4431904 GCA_021229015.1 Solen grandis | reverse complement strand
ATCTTCTCTTATTTCACTTTTATGCATTTTTATAAAAGGGAATAAATTCATAGAAACGAAAATCAAGCATAATATGCAAAGGTCAAGGTCATATACAAGTTTTTGTTATTTTTTATCGGCATAAATAGTTCCAAATCTAAAAATATTTTATAGAAAGTATATGAACAAAAAGATTTAGTGTGAAGGATCTTTCCATTGGTTTTTTATTTTTTGAAGATCGGGACTTCATTTGAATCAAATAGACCACGTCCAAAGTTGACCCTTTTTATCAAACAATTGTATATCCATGTTTCCTCATTTTTTGCTGCTCCTGACTTTATTTTTGTTCAATCTTCATCATTATTTCATTTGTTTATGCATTTTTTTAAAAAACAAATAAAATCATAGAAAAAAGCAAGCATAATATGTCAAGGTCATATACCAATTATTGTCATTTTTATTTGCACAAAAAAGCCCCAAATCTAAAACGATCTAATATGATACGTTTCAATTTCTGTTACTTAAAAAAGTGATTGAATTGCGAAAACCGAATGATATCGAAATTTTTTGATTGCGATTCTAGTTTTTAGGTTTTCGCACCTCGCAGTGCGAAAACCTATTTGTTCTTCTTCTGTTTTATTTTTTTTTTTTTTATTATTTTTCTAACCCTTTATTGTTAACGGCAAATCTCCGTGATCAGAAAAGCCACATTTATGAAATTTTAATCAGTTTTTACCACGTATTTGAAGATGATCCTAACGTTGAGAAATTTTTTCATTTATCTCTTACTTTTCCGCTAGGCGGCGTTTTGTATGAAATTTATTAAGGGCTAATAATTTCAGCTATTTGAGGTCTGATTCAAATGCGGTTTTTCGCATTGTGTTCCTTGTTGATAGCCTCATAAAATATGATAGGTTTCGAGGGTACGTGTCGCTGAAAGTTTTGAGATACAGAAGGTTGAATGTCGAACCTCGCAAAAAAAACTGTGCAAATGAGGGTAGGTCTCGAAAAACCTATCCATTTTTGTTAGAGATCAGATAGAAGAGTTCTGTTTGCTGCAAATGATTTTCAAGACATATACGCACAAAATATAGGGTGGCGAATTGAGAAATGCAGGGTTTGTCCTCTGGATACGGGCCAAACTTCACTAAATTTTTGGGGAAAAAAAAAAATTTCAAAAACATGTTTTTTTGTCACTCCTGAATTTTTTTTTAGTTCATTCTTCATGAAATTTTCACAAGTTTTGTATTGTTATGTCGGAAATGGCGTCAGATTAAAATTTAAAAAAAAAATGAAAAGGTCAAGGTCATATTACGGGTTATTGTGTTTTTATTCGCCCCACATAGCTCCAAAACTAAAAATATTTCATTAAGAGTATATGAACAAAAGATTTAGTTCCTCAAGAGTCCTTTCCATTGATGGTAAGTTTTTGAAGATCGGACTTGATTTGGTCATTTTACGGCAGTCCAAAGTTTGATCCTTTTTTGGAATAATTGTAAATCAGGTTTTATGCTTCAAGTTGTGATATATAAGAAAAAGAATGTTCAACTAGTGCGACTTATATACTTGTTTGAACTATTTGCTGTTTTTGCAATTTTGTTTCTAATTTTGCCGCTAGAGGGCGTTTTGCTTAATATCACTCTTTTGCTTATAACCCAAAATGTTAAAGTCTGGTTGAAATGCGGTTTTCAGCATTTTGTTCCTTGTTGACAGCACCACAGAATGTGATGGATTTCAAGGGACAGGGTATGGGAAAATATTTGGGCTAGAAGAGTTTGAATGTTCTAACATTGCAAAAAAAAAAACTGTGCAAATGAGAGTAGGTCTTCAAAAACCTTTTCGTTCTGTTTCATATTGAAAATTGTGGCTGAGTTGAAATAAAGTGTTCAAGTTGATTAGGTTAAAAGCGAAAACCGAGATACCGCTTGCGGTTCTAGTTAGGTTTTCGCACCTCGCAGTGCGAAAACCTATTGTTCTTCTTCTGTTTTTATTTTTTTTTAGGTTTTCGCACCTCGCAGTGCGAAAACCTATTGTTCTTCTTCTGTTTTATTTTTTTTTTTTTTTATTATTTTCTAACCCTT
The DNA here is from genome assembly GCA_021229015.1 of Solen grandis. Lineage (NCBI taxonomy): Eukaryota > Metazoa > Mollusca > Bivalvia > Adapedonta > Solenidae > Solen > Solen grandis. Next base: position 4,429,844 of record CM037794.1, on the reverse strand, counting down.
TTTTGTTAACGGCAAATCTCCGTGATCAGAAAAGCCACATTTATGAAATTTTAATCAGTTTTTACCACGTATTTGAAGATGATCCTAACGTTGAGAAAATTTCCATTTATGTCTTACTTTTCCCGCTAGGGGGCGTTTAGTATGAAATATATTAATGGCTATTAACTCAGTTATTTGAGGTCCGATTCAAATGCGGTTTTTACATTCTGTTCCTTGTTGATAGCCAAATAAATATGATAGGTTTCGATGGTAGGTGTCGCTGAAAGTTTTGAGCTACAGAAGGTTGAATGTTCGAACCTCGCAAAAAACTGTGCAAATGAGCGTAGATGTACGAAAAACCTATCCATTTTTGCTAGAGATCAGATAGAAGAATTCAGTTTGCTGCAAATGATTTGCAAGACATATACGCACAAAATATATGGGGTGGCGAATTTAAGAAATGCATGGTTTGCCCTCTAGAAACGGTCAAACTTCACTAAAATTTAGGAAAAAATAAAATTTTAAAAACATGTTTTTTGTCACTCCTGACTATATTTTTGGTTCATTCTTCATGAAATTTTCACAAGTTATGTATTGTTATCTTCTAAAGGGCTTCACAATTAAAAAGTTTAAAAATAAACGCAAAGGTCAAGGTCATATTACGATAATTGTGTTTATATTCGGCCCAAAATAGCTCCAAAACTAAAAATATTTCATTGAAAGTATATAACAAAAGTTTTAGTTCTTGAATAGCTCTTTCCAGTGATGTTTAGTTTTTGAAGATCGGACTTGATTTGGTCATATTACGGCAGTCCAAAGTTTGATCCTTTTTTGGAATAATTGTAAATCAGTTTTTTATGCTTCAAATTGTGATATATAAGAAATAGAATGTTCGACTAGTGCGACTTGCGTACTTTATTGAACTATTTGCTGCATTGCTAGGTACCTAATGGAAAAATTGTAATCAATTTTGTTTCTCATTTTGCCGCTAGGGGGCGCTTAGCTTGAAAGCACTCTTCTACTTATAACTCAAAAAGTTAAAGCCTGATCCAAATGCGGTTTATTGCATTATGTTTCTTGTTGATAGCCTAATAAAATATGATAGTTTCTAGGTATGAGTGGCTGAAACTTTTTGAGCTAGCAACGGAAGGTTGAAAGTTCGAACCTCGCAAAAAACTGTGCAGATGAGGGTATGTGTACGAAAAACCTATCCGTTTTTGTTAGACATCAGATAGAAGAATTCTGTTTGCTGCAAATGATTTGCAAGACATATACGCACAAAATATATGGGGTAGCTAGAAACGGTCAAACTTCACTAAATTTTAGGAAAAATTAAAATTTCGAAAAGATGTTTTTTTGTCGCTCCTGACTTTATTTTTAGTTCATTCTTCATGATATTTTCACAAGTTATGTTTTGTTATGTTTTAAAGGGCCTCACAATTAAAAAGTTAAATGAAATTTCAAAGGTCAAGGTCATATTACGATAATTGTGTTTTTATTCGGCTCCGAATAGCTCCAAAATAAAAAATATTTTATTGAAAGTATATAAACAAAAGTTTTAGTTCTTGAATAGCCCTTTCCAGTGATGTTTAAGTTTTGAAGATCGGACTTGATTTGGTCATATTACGGCAGTCCAAAGTTTGATCCTTTTTTGGAATAATTGTTAATCAGTTTTTATGCTTCAAATTGTGATATATAAGGAATAGAATGTTCGACTAGTGCGACTTGTATGCTTCATTGAACCATTTGCTGCATTTCTAGGTACCTAATAGTAAAATTTTACTCAATTTTGTTTCTCATTTTGCTGCTAGGGGGCGCTTGGCTTGAAATCACCCTTTATTACTAAAATGATTAAAGTCTGATTTTTATGCAATTTTTTGCATTCTGTTCCTTGGTGACATCAATTTGAAACAACACTAAAATATTTATGCGATATTTCATGAAAATGATAGTAATTCAATGCAACATTAGTTCGTTATAATGTTAAGTGGCATATCGCATTGTCGCGTGTCATTTTATACTGTTGTGTGTCATTTGCAATTGTTGTTTATCGAGTACAATTGTCGTATGTCATCCTCATAAAGCAACACACACATATAATGTTGCAGTACCCGAAGTCTGTAAAAAAAGTTTTCAAGTTTGCGACTACATTACAGACAGGTAATACTTAGAAGTATTCTTCTTGGTAAAAAGTCTGCTTAAACATTGCGACAAAAATGTTTGAAAGATCACTGTATTCAACAGTATTCAAAAAGCCATTGAACGAAGAAATATGTTTTTCGAAACATGTGACTCGTGAACTGAATGGAATTGCTTTTGCGAAAACCGATGATATCGCATTAGCGATTCTAGTTTTATTATTATTTTTCTAACCTTTTTTTGTGAACGGCATATCACCATGATAGAAAAAAGTCACATGTATGAAATTTTAATCAGTTATTACCACGTATTTGAAAATGATCCTAACGTTGAGAAAATTTTCATTTATGTCTTACTTTTCCCGCCAGGGGGCGTTTTGCATGAAATTTATTAATGGCTAATAACTCACTTATTTGAGGTCCGATTCAAATACGGTTTTTTGCATTCTGTTCTTTGTTGATAGCCAAATAAAATAAGATAAGTTTCGAGGGTACGTGTCGCTGAAAGTATTTGAGCTACAGAAGGTTGAATGTTCGAACCTCGCAAAAAACTGTGCAAATGAGGGTAGGTCTACGAAAAACCTATCCATTTTTGTTAGAGATCAGATAGATGAATTCTGTTTGCTGCAAATGATTTGCAAGACATATACGCACAAAATATATGGGTTGGCGAATTTAAGAAATGTATGGTTTGTCCTCTGGAAACGGTCAAACTTCACTAAATTTTAGGAAAAGTTAAAGGTTCAAAAACATGTTTTTTATCGCTTCTGACTTTATTTTTTGTTAATTCTTCATGATATTTTCACAAGTTATGTATTGTTATGTCTGAAAGGGGATCACAATTAAAAATTTAAAAAATAAATGAAAAGGTCAAGGTCATATTACGATTATTGTGTTTTTATTCGGCCCCAAATAGCTCAAAAACTAAAAATATTTCATTGAGAGTATATGAACAAAAGTTTTAGGTATGCAAAAGCTTTTTCCAGTGATGTTTAGTTTTTGAAGATCGGACTTGATTTGGTCATTTTACGGCAGTCCAAAGTTTGATCCTTTTTTCGGAATAATTGTAAATCAGTTTTTATGCTTCAAATTGTGATATATAAGAAATAAAATGTTCGACTAGTGCGACTTGCGTACTTGATTGAACTATTTGCTGCATTGCTAGGTACCTAATGGTAAAATTTTAATCAATTTTGTTTCTCATTTTGCCGCTAGGGGGCGCTTAGCTTAAAAACACTCTTCTACTTATAACTCAAAAAGTTGAAGTCTGATCCAAATGCGGTTTGTTGCATTGTGTTCCTTGTTGATACTCTAATAAAATATGATAGTTTCCAGTTATGAGTGGCTAAAACTTTTTGAGCTACTAAAGGAAGGTTGAAAGTTCGAACCTCGCAAAAAACTGTGCAGATGAGGGTAGGTCTACGAATAACCTATCCATTTTTGTTAGAGATCAGATAGAATAATTCTGTTTGCTGCAAATTATTTACAAGACATATACGCACAAAATATATTGGGTGGCGAACTTAATAAATGCATGGTTTGTCCTCTAGAAACGGTCAAACTTCACTAAATTTTAGGAATAATCAAAATTTCAAAAACATGGTTTTTTTCGCTCCTGACTTTATTTTTAGTTCATTCTTATGATATTTTCACAAGTTATGTATTGTTATGTTTGAAATGACCCCACAATTAAGAAGTTAAAATGAAATTGCAAAGGTCAAGGTCATATTACGATTACTGTGTTTTTATTCGGCTCAAAATAGCTCAAAAACAAAAAATATTTTATTGAAAGTGTATGAACAAAAGTTTTAGTTCTTGAAGAGCCCTTTCCAGTGATGTTTAGTTTTTGAAGAATGATCTTGATTTGGTCATTTTACGGCAGTCCAAATTTTTATTCTCTTTAGAACAATTGTAAATCAGGTTTTATACTTCAAATTTTGATATATAAGGAATAGAATGTTTGACTAGTGCGACTTGTATACTTGATTGAACCATTTGCTGCATTGCTAGGTACCTAATAGAAAATATTTACTCAATTTTGTTTCTCGTTTTGCCGCTAGGGGGCGCTTGGCTTGAAATCACTCTTTATAAAAAAATAATTGAAGTCTGATTTTATGCAATTTTTTTTTGCATTCTGTTTCTTGGTGACATCAATTTGAAACAACACTAAAAATCAAAGCGATATTTCATGAAAATGATAGTAATTCAATGTAACATTAGTCTGTAATAGTGTTGAGTTGCATAATATATTGTCGCGTGTTATTGTCGTTTGCAATTCTTGTTTATCGAGTACAATTGTCGTATGTCGCCATCATAAAGCAACACACACATATAACGTTGCAGTACCCGAAGTCCGTAAAAAAGGTTTTCAAGTTTGCGACTACATAACAGACAGGTAATACTTAAAAGTGTTCTTCTTGGTAAAAAGTCTGCTTAAACATTGCAACAAAAATGTTTGAAAGATCACTGTTAACAGTATTCAACAAGCCATTGAACGAAGAAATATGTTTTTTGAAACATGCGACTCGTGAACTGAAAGGAATTGATTTCGTGAAAATTGATGATATCGCGACTACATAACTGACAGGTAATACTCAACAATATTCTTTTGGGTAAAAAGTCTGCTTAAACATTGCACAAAAATGTTTGAAAGATCACTGTTAACAGTATCAACAAGCCATTGAACGAAGAAATGTTTTTCGAATCATGCAACTCGTGAACTGAATGGAATTGCTTTCGTGAAAACATTGATATCGCGACTACATAACTGACAGGTAATACTCAAAAATATTCTTTTGGGTAAAAAGTCTGCTAAAACATTGCGACAAAAGTGTTTGAAAGATCGCTGTTAACATTATAAACAAACCATTGAATGAAGAAATATTTTTCGAATAATGCGACTCGTGAACTGAATGGAATTGCTTTTGCGAAAACCGATGATATCGCGATTGCGATTCTAGTTATTATTATTTTTCTAACCCTTTTTTGTGAACGGCATATCACCATGATAGAAAAAAGCCACAATTATAAAATTTTTACCAGTTCCTTATATTTATCTGAACTTGATCCTAACGTTGAGAAATTTTTCATTTTTGTCTTATTTTTGCCGCTAGGGGGCGCTTTGAAAAAAATCAACAAATGCTAATAACTCTGTTATTTGAGGTCCGATTCAGATGTGGTTTTTTGCATTGTGTTCCTTGTCAAAATCCTAATCAAATATGATAGGTTTCAAAAATCTGCGTATATAAAACTTTTTGACTACGGAAGGTTGAAAGTTCGAACCTCGCAAAAAACAGTGAAAATGAGGGTAGGTCTACGAAAAAAGTGCCCATTTTTATTGGAATTGAGATAAAAGAATTTTGTTTGTTGCATATGATTCGCAAGACATATACGCACAAAATATATGGGGTGGCGAATTCGGGAAATGCATGGTTTGTCCACAGTACGCGGTCAAACTTAACCAAATTTTCGAAAAATCAACATTTTCAAAGCATGACTGTTAAGATTTTTTGCAGCTCCTGACTTTATTTTTAGTTCAATTTCTATGATATTTTCACATTTAATGTAAAACTATGATATTAAGTGTCACATAATATAAAAAGTAAATAATTATTGTAAAGGTCAAGGTCATATTAGGATAATTGTATATCAATTCGGCTTGAAATAGCTCAAAATCAAAAAACAATTCATAAACAATATATGAACAAAAGATTTAGTTTTAGAAAAGTTCTTTCTAATGAAGTTTAGATTTTGAAGATCGGACTTGATTTGGTCATTTTACCGCAGTCCAAACTTTGATCCTTTTTTGGAATAATTGTAAATCAGTTTTTATGCTTCAAAATGTGATGTATAAGAAATAGAATGTTCGACTAGTGCGATTTGTATATTTAATTGAACTATTTGCCACATTGCTAGGTACCTAATGGTAAAATTTTAATCAATTTTGTTTCTCATTTTGCTGCTAGGGGGCGCATAGCATGAAAGCACTTTTCTACTTATAATTCAAAATGTTGAAGTCTGATCCATATGGGGTTTGTTGCATTGTGTTCCTTGTTGATAGCCTAATAAAGTATGATAGTTTCTAGGTATGAGTGGATGAGTGGCTAAAACTTTTTGAGCTACTAACGGAAGGTTGAAAGTTCGAACCTCGCAAAAAACTGTGCAGATGAGGGTAGGTCTACGAAAAACCTATCCATTTTTGTTAAAGATTAGATAGAAGAATTCTGTTTGCTGCAAATGATTTGCAAGACATAAACGCACAAAATTATTGGGGTGGCGAATTTAAGAAATACATGGTTTGTCCTCTAGAAACGGTCAAACTTCACTAAATTTTAGGAAAAATCAAAATTTCTAAAAAATGTTTTTTTCGCTCCTGACTTTATTTTTTGTTCATTCTTCATGATATTTTCACAAGTTATGTATTGTTATGTCTGAAAGGACCCCACAATTAAAAAGGTAAAAAGAAATTGCAAAGTTCAAGGGCATATTACGATTATTGTGTTTTTATTTTGCTCCAAATAGCTCCAAACAAAAAAATATTTCATTGAAAGTATATTAACAAAAGTTTTAGTTCTTAAAGAGCCCTTTCCAGTGATGTTTAGTTTTGAAGATCGGACTTGATTTGGTCATTTTACGGCAGTCCAAGTTTTGATCCTCTTTAGAACAATTGTAAATCAGTTTTTATGCTTCAAATTGTGATATATAAGGAATAGAATGTTTGACTAGTGCGACTTGTATACTTGATTGAACCATTTGCTGCATTGCTAGGTACCTAATAGTAAAGTTTTAATCAGTTTTGGTTCTCATTTTGCCGCTTGGGGGCGATTAGCTTGAAATCACTATTAATAATTTAAAAAAAATGAAGTCTGATTTTTATGCGATTTTTTTTGCATTCTGTTCTTCGGTGACTCAATTTGAAATGACACAAAAAAGATAATGCGATATTTCATGAAAATGATAGTAATTCAATGCAACAGTTGTTCGTAATAGTGTTGACTGGCATATTGCATTGTCGTTTGTCATTTTAAACTGTTGTTTGTCGTTTGCAATTGTTGTTTATTGAATACATTTGTCATTTGTCTCAGTACCCGAAGTCTGTAAAAAATGTTTTCAAGTTTACGACAACATAACAGACAGGTAATACTCAAAAGTATTCTTCTTGGTAAAAAGTCTGATTATACATTGCAACAAAAATGTTTGAAAGATCACTGTTAACAGTATTCAACAAGGCATTGAACGAAGAAATATGTTTTTCGAATCATGGGACTCATGAACTGAATGGAATTGCTTTCATGAAAACTGATGATATCGCGATTTCATATCTGACAGGTAATACTCAACAATATTATCTTGGGTAAAAAGTCTACTTAAACATTGCGACAGAAACGTTTCAAAGATCACTGTTAACAGTATCAACAAGCAATTGAACGAAGAAATGTTTTTCGAATCATGCAACTCGTGAACTGAATGGAATTGCTTTCATGAAAACCGATGATATCGCGACTACATAACTGATAGGTAATACTCAAAAATCTTCTTTTGGGTAAAAAGTCTTCTTAAACATTGCGACAAAAGTGTTTGAAAGATCGCTGTTAACATTATAAACAAGCCATTGAACGAAGAAATATTTTTCGAATCATGCGACTCGTGAACTTAATGGAATTGCTTTTGCGAAAACCGATGATATCGCAATTGCGATTCTAGTTAGGTTTTCGCATCGCTTGCGAAAACCTATTGTTCTTCTTCTGTTTTATTTTTTTTTTTTTAGGTTTTCGCACCACGCAGTGCGAAAACCTATTGTTCTTCTTCTGTTTTATTTTTTTTTTTTTTTTTATTATTTTTCTAACCTTTTTTTGTGAACGGCATATCACCATGATAGAAAAAAGTCACATGTATGAAATTTTAATCAGTTATTAGCACGTATTTGAACTTGATCCTAACGTTGAGAAAATTTTCATTTATGTCTTACTTTTCCCGCCAGGGGGCGTTTTGCATGAAATTTATTAATGGCTAATAACTCACTTATTTGAGGTCCGATTCAAATGCGGTTTTTTGCATTCTGTTCCTTGTTGATAGCCAAATAAAATATGATAGGTTTCGAGGGTACGTGTCGCTGAAAGTATTTGAGCTACAGAAGGTTGAAAGTTCGAACCTCGCAAAAAACTGTGCAAATGAGGGTAGGTCTACGAAAAACCTATCCATTTTTGTTAGAGATCAGATAGAAGAATTCTGTTTGCTGCAAATGATTTGCAAGACATATACGCACAAAATATATGGGGTGGGGAATTTAGGAAATGTATGGTTTGTCCTCTGGAAACGGTCAAACTTCACTAAATTTTAGGAAAATTTAAAGTTTCAAAAACATGTTTTTTATCGCTTCTGACTGTATTTTTTGTTAATTCTTCATGATATTTTCACAAGTTATGTATTGTTATGTCTGAAAGGGGATCACAATTAAAAAGTTAAAAAATAAATGAAAAGGTCAAGGTCATATTACGATTATTGTGTTTTTATTCGGCCACAAATAGCTCCAAAACTAAAATTATTTCATTGAGAGTATATGAACAAAAGTTTTTGTTCTTAAAGAGTTCTTTCCAATGATGTTTAGTTTTTGAAGATCGGAGTTGATTTGGTCATTATACGGCAGTCCAAAGTTTGATCCTTTTTGGGAATAATTGTAAATCAGGTTTTATGCTTCAAATTCTGATACATAAGAATAAAAAGTTTGTCTTGTGCGACTAGTATACTTGATTTAACTATTTGCGGCTTTGCTAGGTACCTAACAGTAAAATTTTAATCAATTTTCTTTCTCATTTTGCCGCTAGGGGGCGCTTTTTTGAGATCATTCTTTTGCTTATAACTCAAAAAGTTGAAGTCCGATTCGAATGCGGTTTTTTGCATTCTGTTCCCTGTTGATATGCTAATAACATATGATAGGATTCGAGGATCCGTGTGGCTGAAAGCTTTTGAGCTACGGAAGGTTGAATGTTCGAACCTCGCAAAAAAAAAAAAAAAACTGTGCAAATGAGGGTAGGTCTTCAGAAACTTTTTCGTTCTGTTTCATATTGAAAATTGTGGCTGAGTTGAAATAATGTGTTCAAGTTGATTAGGTTAAAAGCGAAAACCGAGATACCGCTTGCGGTTCTAGTTTTTTTTATTATTTTTCTAACCCCTTTTTGTTAACGGCAAATCTCCGTGATCAGAAAAGCCACATTTATGAAATTTTAATCAGTTTTTACCACGTATTGGAAGATGATCCTAACGTTGAGAAAATTTTCATTTATGTCTTATTTTTCCCGCTAGGGGGCGTTTTGTATGAAATTTATTAATGGCTAATAACTCAGTTATTTGAGGTCCGATTCAAATGCGGTTTTTCGCATTGTGTTCCTTGTTGATAGCCTTATAAAATATGATAGGTTTCGAGGTACTTGTCGCTGAAAGTTTTTGAGCTACAGAAGGTTGAATGTTCGAACCTCGCAAAAAACTGTGCAAATGAGGGTAGGTCTACGAAAAACCTATCCATTTTTGTTAGAGATCAGATAGAAGAGTTCTGTTTGCTGCAAATAATTTGCAAGACATATACGCACAAAATATATGGGGTGGCGAATTTAAGAAATGCAGGGTTTGTCCTCTGGATACGGTCAAACTTCACTAAATTTTAGGAAAAATTAAAATTTCAAAAACATGTTTTTGGTCGCTCCTGGCTTTGTTTTTGGTTCATTCTTCATGAAATTTTCACAAGTTATGTATTGTTATGTCGGAAAGGGCGTCACGATAAAAAATTTAAAAAATAAATGAAAAGGTCAAGGTCATATTACGATTATTGTGTTTTTATTCGGCCCCACATAGCTCCAAATCTAAAAATATTTCATTAAGAGTATATGAACAAAAGTTTTAGTTCCTCAAGAGCCCTTTCCATTGATGGTTAGTTTTTGAAGTTCGGGCTTGATTTGGTCATTTTACGGCAGCCCAAAGTTTGATCCTTTTTTGGAATAATTGTAAATCAGGTTTTATGCTTCAAATTCTGATACACAAGAATAAAAAGTTTGACTTGTGCGACTAGTATACTTGATTGAACTATTTGCTGCTTTGCTAGGTACCTAACAGTAAAATTTTAATCAATTATCTATCTCATTTTGCCGCTAGGGGGCGCTTTTCTTGAAATCATTCTTTTGCTTATAACTCAAAAAGTTGAAGCCTGATCCAAATACGGTTAATTGAATTGTGTTCCTTGTTGATAGCCTAATAAAATATGATAATTTCTAGGTATGAGTGGCTGAAACTTTTTGAGCTAGTAACGGAAGGTTGAAAGTTCGAATCTCATAAAAAAAACTGCAAATGAGGGTAGGTCTACGAAAAACCTATCCATTTTTGTTAGAAATCAGATAGAAGAATTCTGTTTGCTGCAAATGATTTGCAAGACATATACGCACAAAATATATGGGGTGGCGAATTTAGGAAATGCGTGGTTTGTCCTCTAGAAAAGGTCAAACTTCACTAAATTTTAGGAAAAATTAAAATTTCAAAAACATGTTTTTTGTCGCTCCTGACTTTATTTTCTGTTTATTCTTCATGATATTTTCACACAATATGTATTGTTATGTTTGAAAGGGCCTCACAATAAAAAAAATTAAAAGAAATTTGAAAAGGTCAAGGTCATATTACGATAATTGTGTTTTTATTCGGCCACAAATAGCTCCAAAACTAAGAATATTTAATTGAGAGTATATGAACAAAAGTTTTAGTTCCTCAAGAGCTCTTTCCAGTGATGTTTAGTTTTTGAAGATTGGACTTGATTTGGTCATTATACGGCAGTCCAAAGTTTGATCCTTTTTTGGATTAATTGTAAATCAGGTTTTATGCTTCAAATTCTGATACACAAGAATAAAAAGTTTGACTTGTGCGACTAGTATACTTAATTGAACTATTTGCTGCTTTGCAAGGTACCTAACAGTAAAATTTTAATCAATTTTCTATCTCATTTTGCCGCTAGGGGGCGCTTTTCTTGAAATCATTCTTTTGCTTATAACTCAAAAAGTTGAAGCCTGATCCAAATGCGGTTAATTGAATTGTGTTCCTTGTTGATAGCCTAATAAAATATGATAATTTCTAGGTATGAGTGGCTGAAACTTTTTGAGCTAGTAACGGAAGGTTGAAAGTTCGAATCTCATAAAAAAACTGCAAATGAGGGTAGGTCTACGAAAAACCTATCCATTTTTGTTAGAAATCAGATAGAAGAATTCTGTTTGCTGCAAATGATTTGCAAGACATAAACGCACAAAATATATGGGGTGGCGAATTTAAGAAATGCATGGTTTGTCCTCTAGAAAAAGGTCAAACTTCACTAAATTTTAGGAAAAATTAAAATTTCAAAAACATGTTTTTTTGTCGCTCCTGACTTTATTTTCTGTTCATTCTTCATGAAATTTTCACAAGTTATGTATTGTTATGTTTGAAAGGGCCTCTCAATTAAAAAGTTAAAAAACATTGAAAAGGTCAAGGTCATATTACGATAATTGTGTTTTTATTCGGCCCCAAAGTGCTCCAAAACTAAAAAAAAATATTTCATTGAGAGTATATGAACAAAAGTTTTAGTTCTAAATAGTTCTTTCGTATAATGTTTAGTTTTTGAAGATCGGACTTGATCTTTTCATTTTACGGCAATCCAAAGTTTGATCCTTTTTTGGAATAATTGTTATTCAGTTTTTATGCTTAAAATTGTGATATATAAGAAAAAGAATGTTCGATTAGTGCGACTTATATACTTGTTTGAACTATTAGCTGCATTTGTAAAATTTTTATCATTTTTTTTTTCCTCATTTTGCCGCTAGAGGGCGCTTTGCTTGAAATCACTCTTTTGCCTATAACTCAAAACGTTAAAGTCTAATTGAAATGCGGTTTTCAGCATTTTGTTCCTTGTTGACAGCACCACAGAATGCGATGTGATGTGATGTGATGTGATGATAGGGTATGGGGAAATATTTGCGCTAGAGGAGTTCATTCCAAAAAAAACCACAAAAAAAAACTGTGCAAATGAGAGTAGGTCTTCAAAAAACCTTTGCGTTCTGTTTCATATTAAAAAATGTGGCTGAATTGAAATAAAGTGTTTAAGTTGATTAGGTTAAAAGCGAAAACCAAGATACCGCTTGCGGTTCTAGTTTTTTATTATTATTTTTCCGTCTCTTTTTTGTGAACGGCATATCAACAAGATAGGAAACAGTCACAGTTCTGATTTTTTTACCAGTTTTGTCCTAGGATCTGAATTTGATCCTAACGTCGAGAAAATTTTCATTTTTGTCTTAATTTTGCCGCTAGGGGGCGTTTTGTAAAAGAAAAATGACTAATGGCTTGCTACAGGAGGTTGAATGTTCGAATCTCGAAAAAACTGTGAAATGAGGGTAGGTCTGCGAAAAATTTAATCCACGTCTTTCAGGAATGAGATAGGAGAATTTTGTTTGTTGCATATGATTTGCAAGACATATACGCACAAAATATATAGTGTGGCGATTTTGAGAAATGCATGGTTTGTCCACAGTATGCGGTCAAACTTTACCAATATTTTCGAAAAGTCAACATTTTCAAAGCATGACTTTTAATGTTATTTGCAGCTCCTGACTTTATTTTTTATTCAATCTTCATCATTTTTTCACTGTTAATGCAGTTTTATAAAACAAATAAAATCATGGAAAAAAAATCAGCCATAATATGCAACGGTCAAGGTCATATACCAATTATTATTATTTTTATCGGCATAAAATACCTCAAAATCTAAAAATATTTTATTTAGATTTTGAAGATCGGACTTCATTTGATCAAATGACCACAGTCCAAAGTTTGATCCTCTTATCAAACAATTGTATATCCATACGTTTCCTCTTTTTCGCTGCTCCTGACTTTATTTTTTGTTCAATCTTCATCATTATTTCACTGTTTATGCATTTTTATAAAACAAATAAATTCATAGAAAAAAATCAAGCATAATATGCAAAGGTCAAGGTCATATACCAATTATTATTATTTTTATCGGCATAAAATAGCTCCAAATCTAAAACTATTTTATAGAAAGTATATGAACAAAAGTTTTAGTCTGTGAAGAGGTCTTTCCATTGGTGTTTAGTTTTTGAAGATCGGACTTCATTTGATCAAATGACCACAGTCCAAAGTTTGATCCTTTTATCAAACAATTGTATATCCGTATGTTTCCTCTTTTTTGCTGCTCCTGACTTTATTTTTTGTTCAATCTTCATCATTATTTCACTGTTTATGCATTTTTATAAAACAAATAAAATCATAGAAAAAAATCAAGCATTATATGCAAAGGTCAAGGTCATATACCAATAATTGTTATTTTTATCGGCATAAAATAGCTCCAAATCTAAAAATATTTTATAGAAAGTATATGAACAAAAGTTTTAGTCTGTGAAGAGATCTTTTCATTGGTGTTTAGATTTTGAAGATCGGACTTCATTTGATCAAATGACCACAGTCCAAAGTTTGATCCTCTTATCAAACAATTGTATATCCATATGTTTCCTCTTTTTTGCTGCTCCTGACTTTATTTTTTGTTCAATCTTCATCATTATTTCACTGTTTATGCATTTTTATAAAACAAATAAAATCATAGAAAAAAGCAAGCATAATATGTCAAGGTCATATACCAATTATTGTCATTTTTATTTGCACAAAAAAGCCCCATATCTAAAACGATCTAATATGATACGTTTCAATTTCTGTTGCTTAAAAAAGTGATTGAATTGCGAAAACCGATGATATCGCAATTCTGATTGCGATTCTAGTTATTATTATTTTTCTAACCTTTTTTTGTGAACGGCATATCACCATGATAGAAAAAAGTCACATTTCTGATTTTTTTACCACTTTTGTCCTAAGATCTGAATTTGATCCTCACGTTGAGAAATTTTTCATTTTTGTCTTAGTTTTACCGCTAGGTGGCGTTTTGTAAAAATGACTAAGGGCTAATAACTCTGTTATTTGAGGTCCGATTCAAATGCGGTTTTTTGTATTGTGTTCCTTGTCAGAAACTTAATAAAATATGATACGTTTCAATTATTTGCGTATATAAAACTTTCGTGCTACAGGAGGTTGAAAGTTCAAATCTCGAAAAAAAAACGATGAAATAAAGGTAGGTCTACGAAAAAGGTCCTCATTTTTTTCAGAGATATAATAGGAGAATTTTGTTTGTGGCATATGATTTGCAAGAAACATACGCACAAAATATATGGTGTGGCGATTTTGAGAAATGCATGGTTTGTCAACAGTATGCGGTCAAACTTTACCAATATTTTCGAAAAATCAACATTTTAAAAGCATGACTTTTACGGTTATTTGCAGCTCCTGACTTTATTTTTTGTTCAATCTTCATCATTTTTTCACTGTTAATGCATTTTTATACAACAAATAAAATCATAGAAAAAAAATCACCCATAATATGCAAAGGTCAAGGTCATATACCAATTATTATTATTTATATCGGCATAAAATAGCTCCAAATCTAAAAATATTTTATAGAAAGTATATGAACAAAAGTTTTAGTCTGTGAAGAGATCTTTCCATTGGTGTTTAGTTTTTGAAGATTGGACTTCATTTGATCAAATGACCACAGTCCAAAGTTTGATCCTTTTATCAAACAATTGTATATCCATATGTTCCCTCTTTTTTGCTGCTCCTGACTTTAATTTTTGTTTAATCTTCATCATTATTTCACTGTTTATGCATTTTTTATAAAACAAATAAAATCATAGAAAAAAATTCAAGCATAATATGCAAAGGTCAAGGTCATATACCAATTATTATTATTATTATCGGCATAAAATAGCTCCAAATCTAAAAATGTTTTATAGAAAGTATATGAACAAAAGTTTTAGCCTGTGAAGAGGTTTTTCCATTGGTGTTTAGTTTTTGAAGATCGAACTTCATTTGATCAAATGACCAAAATCCAAAGTTTGATCCTCTTATCAAACAATTATATATCCACATGTTTATTTTTTTTGCTGCTCCTGACTTTATTTTTTGTTCAATCTTCATCATTATTTCACTATTTATGCATTTTTATAAAACAAATAAAATCATAGAAAAAAATCAAGCATAATTTGCAAAGGTCAAGGTCATATACCAATAATTATTATTTATATCGGCATAAAATAGCTCCAAATCTAAAAATATTTTATAGAAAGTATATGAACAAAAGTTTTAGTCTGTGAGGAGGTCTTTCCATTGGTGTTTAGTTTTTGGAGATCGGACTTCATTTAATCAAATGACCACAGTCCAAAAATTGATCCTCTTATCAAACAATTGTATATCCGTATGTTTCCTCTTTTTTGCTACTCCTGACTTTATTTTTTGTTCAATCTTCATCATTATTTCACTGTTTATGCATTTTTATGAAACAAATAAAATCATAGAAAAAAAATCAAGCAAAGGTCATATACCAATAATTGTTATTTTTATCGGCATAAAATAGCTCCAAATCTAAAAATATTTTAAAGAAGGTATATGAACAAAAGTTTTAGTTTGTGAAGAGATCTTTCCATTGGTGTTTAGTTTTTGAAGATCGGACTTCATTTGATCAAATGACTACAGTCCAAATTTGATCCTTTTATCAAACAATTGTAAATCCATATGTTGCTTCTTTTTTGCAGCTCCTGACTTTATTTTTGTTCAATCTTCATCATTTTTTCACTGTTTATGCATTTAAATAATACAAATAAACTCATAGTAAATAACGATGAAAATATACAAAGGTCAAGGTCATAATACCGATTATTGTTATTTTTATCGGCACAAAATAGCTTCAAATCTAGAAATATTTTAAAGAAGGTATATGAATAAAAGTTTGAGTTCGTGAAGAGATCGTTCTAATGATGTTTAGTTTTTGAGGATCGGACTTCATTTGATCAATTTACAAAAATAATCGAATAAAGTTAATATCAATCAATTATGTCTGCAGTTGAAACCAGTACTCTTACTAGTCAAATTAAAAGCGAAAACCAAGATGCCGCTTTGCGGTTCTAGTTAGGTTTTCGCATCGCTTGCGAAAACCTATTGTTCTTCTTCTGTTTTATTTTTATTAGGTTTTCGCATCGCTTGCGAAAACCTATTGTTCTTCTTCTGTTTTTTTTTTTTTTTTTAGGTTTTCGCATCGCTTGCGAAAACCTATTGTTCTTCTTCTGTTTTATTTTTTTTTTTATTAGGTTTTCGCATCGCTTGCGAAAACCTATTGTTCTTCTTCTGTTTTATTTTTTTTTTTTTTATTATTATTTTTCTAACCTTTTTTTGTGAACGGCATATCACCATGATAGAAAAAAGTCACATTTCTGATTTTTTTACCACTTTTGTCCTATGATCTGAATTTGATCCTAACGTTGAGAAAATTTTCATTTTTGTCTTAGTTTTGCCGCTAGGGGGCGTTTTGTAAAAGTTACTAAGGGCTAATAACTCTGTTATTTGAGGTCCGATTCAAATGCGGTTTTTTGCATTGTGTTCCTTGTTAGAAATTTAATAAAATATGATAGTTACAAAAAAATTGCGTATATAAAACTTTCGTGCTACAGGAGGTTGAATGTTCGAATCTCGAAAAAACGGTGAAATGAGGGTAGGTCTACGAAAAAAGTCCCCATTTTATTCAGAGATGAGAGAGGGGAATTTTGTTTGTTGCATATGATTTGCAAGACATATACGCACAAAATATATGGTGTGGCAATTTTGAGAAATGCATGATTTGTCCACAGTTCGCGGTCAAACATAACCAATATTTTCGAAAAATCAACATTTTAAAAGCATGACTTTAAGGTTATTTGCAGCTCCTGATTTTATTTTTTATTCAATCTTCATCATTTTTTCACTGTTAATGCATTTTTATAAAACAAATAAAATCATAGAAAAAAAATCACCTATAATATGCAAAGGTCAAGGTCATATACCAATTATTATTATTTATATCGGCATAAAATAGCTCCAAATCGAAAAATATTTTATAGAAAGTATATGGACAAAAGTTTTAGTCTGTGAAGAGATCTTTCCATTAATGTTTAGTTTTTGAAGATCGGACTTCATTTGATCAAATGACCACAGTCCAAAATTTGATCCTCTTATCAAACAATTGTATATCCATATGTTTCCACTTTTTTGCTGTTCCTGACTTTATTTTTTGTTCAATCTTCATCGTTATTTCACTGTTTATGCATTTTTATAAAACAAATAAAATCATAGAAAAAAGCAAGCATAATATGTCAAGGTCATATACCAATTATTGTCATTTTTATTTGCACAAAAAAGCCCCAAATCTAAAACGATCTAATATGATACGTTTCAATTTCTGTTACTTAAAAAAGTGATTGAATTGCGAAAACCGATGATATCGCAATTTTGATTGCGATTCTAGTTTTTAGGTTTTCGCACCTCGCAGTGCGAAAACCTATTGTTCTTCTTCTGTTTTATTTTTTTTTTTTTATTATTTTTCTAACCCTTTATTGTTAACGGCAAATCTCCGTGATCAGAAAAGCCACATTTATGAAATTTTAATCAGTTTTTACCACGTATTTGAAGATGATCATAACGTTGAGAAAATTTTCATTTATCTCTTACTTTTCCCGCTAGGCGGCGTTTTGTATGAAATTTATTAATGGCTAATAACTCAGCTATTTGAGGTCTGATTCAAATGCGGTTTTTCGCATTGTGTTCCTTGTTGATAGCCTCATAAAATATGATAGGTTTCGAGGGTACGTGTCGCTGAAAGTTTTGAGATACAGAAGGTTGAATGTTCGAACCTCGCAAAAAACTGTGCAAATGAGGGTAGGTCTACGAAAAACCTATCCATTTTTGTTAGAGATCAGATAGAAGAGTTCTGTTTGCTGCAAATGATTTTCAAGACATATACGCACAAAATATATGGGGTGGCGAATTGAAGAAATGCAGGGTTTGTCCTCTGGATACGGTCAAACTTCACTAAATTTTAGGAAAAAATAAAATTTCAAAAACATGTTTTTTGTCACTCCTGAATTTATTTTTAGTTCATTCTTCATGAAATTTTCACAAGTTTTGTATTGTTATGTCGGAAATGGCGTCACGATTAAAAATTTAAAAAATAAATGAAAAGGTCAAGGTCATATTACGATTATTGTGTTTTTATTCGGCCCCACATAGCTCCAAAACTAAAAATATTTCATTAAGAGTATATGAACAAAAGATTTAGTTCCTCAAGAGTCCTTTCCATTGATGGTAAGTTTTTGAAGATCGGACTTGATTTGGTCATTTTACGGCAGTCCAAAGTTTGATCCTTTTTTGGAATAATTGTAAATCAGGTTTTATGCTTCAAGTTGTGATATATAAGAAAAAGAATGTTCAACTAGTGCGACTTATATACTTGTTTGAACTATTTGCTGTTTTTGCAATTTTGTTTCTAATTTTGCCGCTAGAGGGCGTTTTGCTTAATATCACTCTTTTGCTTATAACCCAAAATGTTAAAGTCTGGTTGAAATGCGGTTTTCAGCATTTTGTTCCTTGTTGACAGCACCACAGAATGTGATGGATTTCAAGGGACAGGGTATGGGAAAATATTTGGGCTAGAAGAGTTTGAATGTTCTAACATTGCAAAAAAAAAAACTGTGCAAATGAGAGTAGGTCTTCAAAAACCTTTTCGTTCTGTTTCATATTGAAAATTGTGGCTGAGTTGAAATAAAGTGTTCAAGTTGATTAGGTTAAAAGCGAAAACCGAGATACCGCTTGCGGTTCTAGTTATTATTATTTTTCTAACCTTTTTTTGTGAACGGCATATCACCATGATAGAAAAAAGTCACATTTCTGATTTTTTTACCACTTTTGTCCTAAGATCTGAATTTGATCCTAACGTTGAGAAAATTTTCATTTTTGTCTTAGTTTTGCCGCTAGGTGGCGTTTTGTAAAAATGACTAAGGGCTAATAACTCTGTTATTTGAGGTCCGATTCAAATGCGGTTTTTTGCATTGTGTTCCTTGTCAGAAACTTAATAAAATATGATACGTTTCAATTATTTGCGTATATAAAACTTTCGTGCTACAGGAGGTTGAAAGTTCGAATCTCGAAAAAACGATGAAATAAAGGTAGGTCTACGAAAAAAGTCCCCATTTTTTTCAGAGATGAGATAGGAGAATTTTGTTTGTTGCATGTGATTTGCAAGACATATACGCACAAAATATATGGTGTGGCGATTTTGAGAAATGCATGGTTTGTCCACAGTATGCGGTCAAACTTTACCAATATTTTCGAAAAATCAACATTTTCAAAGCATGACTTTTACGGTTATTTGCAGCTCCTGACTTTATTTTTTAATCAATCTTCATCATTATTTCACTGTTTATGCATTTTTATAAATCAAATAAATTCATAGAAAAAATATCAAGCATAATATGCAAAGGTCAAGGTCATATACCAATTATTATTATTTTTATCGGCATAAAATAGCTCCAAATCTAAAAATATTTTATAGAAAGTATATGAACAAAAGTTTTAGTCTGTGAAGAGATCTTACCATTAATATTTAGTTTTTGAGGATTGGACTTCATTTGATCAAATGACCACAGACCAAAGTTTGATCCTCTTATCAAACAATTGTATATCCATGTGTTTCCTCTTTTTCGCTGCTCCTGACTTTATTTTTTGTTCAATCTTCATCATTATTTCACTGTTTATGCATTTTCATAAAACAAATAAATTCGTAGAAAAAAATCAAGCATAATATGCAAAGGTCAAGGTCATATACCAATTATTATTATTTTTATCGGCATAAAATAGCTCCAAATCTAAAAATATTTTATAGAGAGTATATGAACAAAGGTTTTAGTCGTTGAAGAGATCTTTCCATTAATGTTTAGTTTTTGAAGATCGGACTTCAATTGATCAAAGGACCACAGTCCAAAGTTTGATCCTCTTATCAAACAATTTTATATCCATATGTTTCCTCTTTTTTGCTGCTCCTGACTTTATTTTTTGTTCAATCTTCATCATTATTTCACTTTTTATGCATTTTTATAAAACGGATAAATTCATAGAAACGAAAATCAAGCATAATATGCAAAGGTCAAGGTCATATACAAGTTATTGTTATTTTTATCGGCATAAAATAGCTCCAAATCTAAAAATATTTTATAGAAAGTATATGAACAAAAAGATTTAGTCTGTGAAGAGATCTTTCCATTGGTGTTTAGTTTTTGAAGATCGGACTTCATTTGATCAAATGACCACAGTCCAAAGTTTGATCCTCTTATCAAACAATTGTATATCCATGTTTCCTCATTTTTGCTGCTCCTGACTTTATTTTTTGTTCAATCTTCATCATTATTTCACTGTTTATGCATTTTTATAAAACAAATAAAATCATAGAAAAAAGCAAGCATAATATGTCAAGGTCATATACCAATTATTGTCATTTTTATTTGCACAAAAAAGCCCCAAATCTAAAACGATCTAATATGATACGTTTCAATTTCTGTTGCTTAAAAAAGTGATGATGATATCGCAATTCTGATTGCGATTCTAGTTAGGTTTTCGCATCGCTTGCGAAAACCTATTGTTCTTCTTCTGTTTTATTTTTATTAGGTTTTCGCATCGCTTGCGAAAACCTATTGTTCTTCTTCTGTTTTATTTTTTTTTTTATTTTTATTATTATTTTTCTAACCTTTTTTTGTGAACGGCATATCACCATGATAGAAAAAAGTCACATTTCTGATTTTTTTACCACTTTTGTCCTAAGATCTGAATTTGATCCTCACGTTGAGAAATTTTTCATTTTTGTCTTAGTTTTGCCGCTAGGTGGCGTTTTGTAAAAATGACTAAGGGCTAATAACTCTGTTATTTGAGGTCCGATTCAAATGCGGTTTTTTGTATTGTGTTCCTTGTCAGAAACTTTATAAAATATGATACGTTTCAATTATTTGCGTATATAAAAC
This sequence comes from Solen grandis, assembly GCA_021229015.1. Classification (NCBI taxonomy): domain Eukaryota; kingdom Metazoa; phylum Mollusca; class Bivalvia; order Adapedonta; family Solenidae; genus Solen; species Solen grandis. Next base: position 4,408,786 of record CM037794.1, on the reverse strand, counting down.
TTTCGTGCTACAGGAGGTTGAAAGTTCAAATCTCGAAAAAAACGATGAAATAAAGGTAGGTCTACGAAAAACGTGCCCATTTTTTTCAGAGATGAGATAGGAGAATTTTGTTTGTTGCATATGATTCTCAAGACACATACGCACAAAATATATGGTGTGGCGATTTTGAGAAATGCATGGTTTGTCAACAGTATGCGGTCAAACTTTACCAATATTTTCGAAAAATCAACATTTTAAAAGCATGACTTTTACGGTTATTTGCAGTTCCTGACTTTATTTTTTATTCAATCTTCATCATTTTTTCACTGTTAATGCATTTTCATAAAACAAATAAAATAATAGAAAAAAAATCACACATAATATGCAAAGGTCAAGGTCATATACCAAATATTATTATTTATATCGGCATAAAATAGCTCCAAATCTAAAAATATTTTATAGAAAGTATATGAACAAAAGTTTTAGTCTGTGAAGAGATCTTTCCATTGGTGTTTATTTTTTGAAGATCGGACTTCATTTGATCAAATGACCACAGTCCAAAATTTGATCCTTTTATCAAACAATTGTAAATCCGTATGTTTCCTCTTTTTTGCTGCTCCTGACTTTAATTTTTGTTTAATCTTCATCATTATTTCACTGTTTATGCATTTTTATAAAACAAATAAGATCATAGAAAAAAAACAACAAGCATAATATGCAAAGGTCAAGGTCATATACCAATTATTATTATTATTATCGGCATAAAATAGCTCCAAATCTAAAAATATTTTATAGAAAGTATATGAACAAAAGTTTTAGTCTGTGAAGAGATCTTTCCATTGGTGTTTATTTTTTGAAGATCGGACTTCATTTGATCAAATGACCACAGTCCAAAGTTTGATCCTTTTATCAAACAATTGTAAATCCGTATGTTTCCTCTTTTTTGCTGCTCCTGACTTTAATTTTTGTTTAATCTTCATCATTATTTCACTGTTTATGCATTTTTATAAAACAAATAAAATCATAGAAAAAAATCAAGCATAATATGCAAAGGTCAAGGTCATATACCAATTATTATTATGGTTTTTTTCGGCTCCAAATAGCTCCAAAACAAAAAATATTTCATTGAAAGTATATGAACAAAAGTTTTAGTTCTTGAATAGCCCTTTCCATTTGTGTTTAGTTTTTGAAGATCGGACTTGATTTGGTCATTTTACGGCAGTCCAAGTTTTGATCCTCTTTAGAATAATTGTAAATCAGTTTTTATGCTTCAAATTGTGATATATAAGGGATAGAATGTTTGACTAGTGCGACTTGTATACTTAATTGAACCATTTGCTGCATTGCTAGGTACCTAATAGTAAAATTTTAATCAGTTTTGGTTCTCATTTTGCCGCTTGGGGCGATTAGCTTGAAATCACTATTAATAATTTTAAAAAAAATGAAGTCTGATTTTTATACGATTTCTTTTGCATTCTGTTCTTCGGTGACATCAATTTGAAATGACACAAAAAAGATAATGCGATATTTCATAAAAATGATAGTAATTCAATGCAACAGTTGTTCGTAATAGTGTTGACTGGCATATTGCATTGTCGTGTGTCATTTTATACTGTTGTTTGTCGTTTGCAATTGTTGTTTATCGAATACAATTGTCATTTGTCTCCATCATAAAGCAAAACACACATATAACATTGCAGTACCCGAAGTCCGTAAAAAATGTTTTCAAGTTTACAACTACACAACAGACAGGTAATACTCAAAAGTATTCTTCTTGGTAAAAAGTCTGATTATACATTGCGACAAAAATGTTTGAATGATCACTGTTAACAGTATTCAACAAGCCATTGAACGAAGAAATATGTTTTTCGAATCATGCGACTCATGAACTGAATGGAATTGCTTTCATGAAAACTGATGATATCGCGATTTCATAACTGACAGGTAATACTCAACAATACTCTCTTGGGTAAAAAGTCTGCTTAAACATTGCGACAGAAACGTTTCAAAGATCACTGTTAACAGTATCAACAAGCAATTGAACGAAGAAATGTTTTTCGAATCATGCGACTCGTGAACTGAATGGAATTGCTTTCATGAAAACCGATGATATCGCGACTACATAACTGATAGGTAATACTCAAAAATCTTCTTTTGGGTAAAAAGTCTTCTTAAACATTGCGACAAAAGTGTTTGAAAGATCGCTGTTAACATTATAAACAAGCCATTGAACGAAGAAATGTTTTTCGAATCATGCGACTCGTGAACTTAATGGAATTGCTTTTGCGAAAACCGATGATATCGCGATTGCGATTCTAGTTAGGTTTTCGCATCGCTTGCGAAAACCTATTGTTCTTCTTCTGTTTTATTTTTTTTTTTTTTTTTTTTATTATTATTTTTCCGTCTCTTTTTTGTGAACGGCATATCAACAAGATAGGAAACAGTCACAGTTCTGATTTTTTTACCAGTTTTGTCCTAGGATCTGAATTTGATCCTAACGTCGAGAAAATTTTCATTTTTGTCTTAATTTTGCCGCTAGGGGGCGTTTTGTAAAAGTGACTAAGGGCTAATAACTCTGTTATTTGAAGTCCGATTGAAATGCGGTTTTTTGCATTGCGTTCCTTGTTAGTTACTTAATAAAATATGTTAGTTTTCAAAAAGTTGCGTATATATAACTTTCGTGCTACAGGAGGTTGAATGTTCGAATCTCGAAAAAACTGTGAAATGAGGGTAGGTCTGCGAAAAATTTATCCACGTCTTTCAGGAATGAGATAGGAGAATTTTGTTTGTTGCATATGATTCGCAAGACATATACGCACAAAATATATAGTGTGGCGATTTTGAGAAATGCATGGTTTGTCCACAGTATGCGGTCAAACTTTACCAATATTTTCGAAAAGTCAACATTTTCAAAGCATGACTTTTAATGTTATTTGCAGCTCCTGACTTTATTTTTTATTCAATCTTCATCATTTTTTCACTGTTAATGCAGTTTTATAAAACAAATAAAATCATGGAAAAAAAATCAGCCATAATATGCAACGGTCAAGGTCATATACCAATTATTATTTTTTTTATCGGCATAAAATACCTCAAAATCTAAAAATATTTTATAGAATGTATATGAACAAAAGTTTTAGTTTGTGAAGAGATCTTTTCATTGGTGTTTAGATTTTGAAGATCGGACTTCATTTGATCAAATGACCACAGTCCAAAGTTTGATCCTCTTATCAAACAATTGTATATCCATACGTTTCCTCTTTTTCGCTGCTCCTGACTTTATTTTTTGTTCAATCTTCATCATTATTTCACTGTTTATGCATTTTTATAAAACAGATAAATTCATAGAAAAAAAATCAAGCATAATATGCAAAGGTCAAGGTCATATACCAATTATTATTATTTTATCGGCATAAAATAGCTCCAAATCTAAAAATATTTTATAGAAAGTATATGAACAAAAGTTTTAGTTCTTTAAGAGCTCTTTCCAGTGATGTTTAGTTTTTGAAGATCGGACTTGATTTGGTCATATTACGGCAGTCCAAAGTTTGATCCTTTTTTGGAATAATTGTAAATCAGTTTTTATGCTTCAAATTGTGATATATAAGAAATAGAATGTTCGACTAGTGCGACTTGCGTACTTGATTGAACTATTTGCTGCATTGCTAGGTACCTAATGGAAAAATTGTAATCAATTTTGTTTCTCATTTTGCCGCTAGGGGGCGCTTAGCTTGAAAGCACTCTTCTACTTATAACTCAAAAAGTTAAAGCCTGATCCAAATGCGGTTTATTGCATTATGTTTCTTGTTGATAGCCTAATAAAATATGATAGTTTCTAGGTATGAGTGGCTGAAACTTTTTGAGCTAGCAACGGAAGGTTGAAAGTTCGAACCTCGCAAAAAACTGTGCAGATGAGGGTATGTGTACGAAAAACCTATCCGTTTTTGTTAGACATCAGATAGAAGAATTCTGTTTGCTGCAAATGATTTGCAAGACATATACGCACAAAATATATGGGGTAGCGAATTTAATAAATGCATGGTTTGTCCTCTAGAAACGGTCAAACTTCACTAAATTTTAGGAAAAATTAAAATTTCGAAAAGATGTTTTTTGTCGCTCCTGACTTTATTTTTAGTTCATTCTTCATGATATTTTCACAAGTTATGTATTGTTATGTTTTAAAGGGCCTCACAATTAAAAAGTTAAAATGAAATTTCAAAGGTCAAGGTCATATTACGATAATTGTGTTTTTATATAAACAAAAGTTTTAGTTCTTGAATAGCCCTTTCCAGTGATGTTTAGGTTTTGAAGATCGGACTTGATTTGGTCATATTACGGCAGTCCAAAGTTTGATCCTTTTTTGGAATAATTGTAAATCAGTTTTTATGCTTCAAATTGTGATATATAAGGAATAGAATGTTCGACTAGTGCGACTTGTCTGCTTCATTGAACCATTTGCTGCATTTCTAGGTACCTAATAGTAAAATTTTACTCAATTTTGTTTCTCATTTTGCTGCTAGGGGGCGCTTGGCTTGAAATCACCCTTTATTACTAAAATGATTAAAGTCTGATTTTTATGCATTTTTTTGCATTCTGTTCCTTGGTGACATCAATTTGAAACAACACTAAAATATTTATGCGATATTTCATGAAAATGATAGTAATTCAATGCAACATTAGTTCGTTATAATGTTAAGTGGCATATCGCATTGTCGCGTGTCATTTTATACTGTTGTGTGTCGTTTGCAATTGTTGTTTATCGAGTACAATTGTCGTATGTCACCCTCATAAAGCAACACACACATATAATGTTGCAGTACCCGAAGTCTGTAAAAAAAGTTTTCAAGTTTGCGACTACATTACAGACAGGTAATACTTAGAAGTATTCTTCCTGGTAAAAAGTCTGCTTAAACATTGCGACAATAATGTTTGAAAGATCACTGTATTCAACAGTATTCAAAAAGCCATTGAACGAAGAAATATGTTTTTCGAAACATGTGACTCGTGAACTGAATGGAATTGCTTTTGCGAAAACCGATGATATCGCATTAGCGATTCTAGTTATTATTATTTTTCTAACCCTTTTTTGTGAACGGCATATCACCATGATAGAAAAAAGCCACAATTATGAAATTTTTACCAGTTCCTTATATTTATCTGAACTTGATCCTAACGTTGAGAAAATTTTCATTTTTGTCTTATTTTTGCCGCTAGGGGGCGCTTTGAAAAAAATCAACAAATGCTAATAACTCTGTTATTTGAGGTCCGATTCAGATGTGGTTTTTTGCATTGTGTTCCTTGTCAAAACCCTAATCAAAAATGATAGGTTTCAAAAATCTGCGTATATAAAACTTTTTGACTACGGAAGGTTGAAAGTTCGAACTTCGCAAAAAACAGTGAAAATGAGGGTAGGTCTACAAAAAAAGTGCCCATTTTTATTGGAATTGAGATAAAAGAATTTTGTTTGTTGCATATGATTTGCAAGACATATACGCACAAAATATATGGGGTGGCGAATTCGGGAAATGCATGGTTTGTCCACAGTACGCGGTCAAACTTAACCAAATTTTCGAAAAATCAACATTTTCAAAGCATGACTGTTAAGATTTTTTGCAGCTCCTGACTTTATTTTTAGTTCAATTTCTATGAAATTTTCACATTTAATGTAAAACTATGATCTTAAGTGTCACATAATATAAAAAGTAAAAAATTATAGTAAAGGTCAAGGTCATATTAGGATAATTGTATATCAATTCGGCTTGAAATAGCTCAAAATCAAAAACCAATTCATAAACAATATATGAACAAAAGATTTAGTTTTAGAAAAGTTCTTTCTAATGATGTTTAGATTTTGAAGATCGGACTTGATTTGGTCATTTTACGGCAGTCCAAAGTTTGATCCTTTTTTGGAATAATTGTAAATCAGTTTTTATGCTTCAAAATGTGATGTATAAGAAATAGAATGTTCGACTAGTGCGATTTGTATATTTAATTGAACTATTTGCCACATTGCTAGGTACCTAATGGTAAAATTTTAATCAATTTTGTTTCTCATTTTGCTGCTAGGGGGCGCATAGCATGAAAGCACTTTTCTACTTATAATTCAAAATGTTGAAGTCTGATCCATATGCGGTTTGTTACATTGTGTTCCTTGTTGATAGCCTAATAAAGTATGATAGTTTCTAGGTATGAGTGGATGAGTGGCTAAAACTTTTTGAGCTACTAACGGAAGGTTGAAAGTTCGAACCTCGCAAAAAATTGTGCAGATGAGGGTAGGTCTACGAAAAACCTATCCATTTTTGTTAGAGATCAGATAGAAGAATTCTGTTTGCTGCAAATGATTTGCAAGACATAAACGCATAAAATATTTGGGGTGGCGAATTTAAGAAATGCATGGTTTGTCCTCTAGAAACGGCCAAACTTCACTAAATTTTAGGAAAAATCAAATTTCTAAACATGTTTTTGTCGCTCCTGACTTTATTTTTTGTTCATTCTTCATGATATTTTCACAAGTTATGTATTGTTATGTCTGAAAGGATCTCACAATTAAAAAGGTAAAAGAAATTGCAAAGTTCAAGGGCATATTACGATTATTGTGTTTTCATTTTGCTCCAAATAGCTCCAAAACAAAAAATATTTCATTGAAAGTATATTAACAAAAGTTTTATTTCTTAAAGAGCCCTTTCCAGTGATGTTTAGTTTTTGAAGATCGGACTTGATTTGGTCATTTTACGGCAGTCCAAGTTTTGATCCTCTTTAGAACAATTGTAAATCAGTTTTTATGCTTCAAATTGTGATATATAAGGAATAGAATGTTTTTGTATACTTGATTGAACCATTTCTGCATTGCTAGGTACCTAATAGTAAAATTTTAATCAGTTTTGGTTCTCATTTTGCCGCTTGGGGGCGATTAGCTTGAAATCACTATTAATAATTAAAAACAAATGAAGTCTGATTTTTATGCGATTTTTTTTTTGCATTCTGTTCTTCGGTGACTCAATTTGAAATGACACAAAAAAGATAATGCGATATTTCATAAAAATGATAGTAATTCAATGCAACAGTTGTTCGTAATAGTGTTGACTGGCATATTGCATTGTCGTGTGTCATTTTATACTGTTGTTTGTCGTTTGCAATTGTTGTTTATCGAATACATTTGTCATTTGTCTCAGTACCCGAAGTCCGTAAAAAATGTTTTCAAGTTTACGACAACATAACAGACAGGTAATACTCAAAAGTATTCTTCTTGGTAAAAAGTCTGATTATACATTGCAACAAAAATGTTTGAATGATCACTGTTAACAGTATTCAACAAGCCATTGAACGAAGAAATATGTTTTTCGAATCATGCGACTCATGAACTGAATGGAATTGCTTTCATGAAAACTGATGATATCGCGATTTCATAACTGACAGGTAATACTCAACAATATTATCTTGGGTAAAAAGTCTGCTTAAACATTGCGACAGAAACGTTTCAAAGATAACTGTTAACAGTATCAACAAGCAATTGAACGAAGAAATGTTTTTCGAATCATGCAACTCGAAACTCAAAAATCTTCTTTTGGGTAAAAAGTCTTCTTAAACATTGTGACAAAAGTGTTTGAAAGATCGCTGTTAACATTATAAACAAGCCATTGAACGAAGAAATATTTTTCGAATCATGCGACTCGTGAACTTAATGGAATTGCTTTTGCGAAAACCGATGATATAGCGATTGCGATTCTAGTTTTTATTATTATTTTTCTAACCTTTTTTTGTGAACGGCATATCACCATGATAGAAAAAAGTCACATTTCTGATTTTTTTACCAGTTTTGTCCTAAGATCTGAATTTGATCCTCACGTTGAGAAATTTTTCATTTTTGTCTTAGTTTTGCCGCTAGGTGGCGTTTTGTAAAAATGACTAAGGGCTAATAACTCTGTTATTTGAGGTCCGATTCAAATGCGGTTTTTTTGTATTGTGTTCCTTGTCAGAAACTTAATAAAATATGATACGTTTCAATTATTTGCGTATATAAAACTTTCGTGCTACAGGAGGTTGAAAGTTCAAATCTCGAAAAAAACGATGAAATAAAGGTAGGTCTACGAAAAACGTGCCCATTTTTTTCAGAGATGAGATAGGAGAATTTTGTTTGTTGCATATGATTCGCAAGACACATACGCACAAAATATATGGTGTGGCGATTTTGAGAAATGCATGGTTTGTCAACAGTATGCGGTCAAACTTTACCAATATTTTCGAAAAATCAACATTTTAAAAGCATGACTTTTACGGTTATTTGCAGTTCCTGACTTTATTTTTTATTCAATCTTCATCATTTTTTCACTGTTAATGCATTTTCATAAAACAAATAAAATAATAGAAAAAAAATCAAGCATAATATGCAAAGGTCAAGGTCATATACCAATTATTATTATTATTATCGGCATAAAATAGCTCCAAATCGCAAAATATTTTATAGAAAGTATATGAACAAAAGTTTTAGTCTGTGAAGAGGTCTTTCCATTGGTGTTTAGTTTTTGAAGATCGAACTTCATTTGATCAAATGACCACAGTCCAAAGTTTGATCCTCTTATCAAACAATTGTATATCCACATTTTTCCTCTTTTTTGCTGCTCCTGACTTTATTTTTTGTTCAATCTTCATCATTATTTCACTGTTTATGCATTTTTATAAAACAAATAAAATCATAGAAAAAAAATCAAGCATTATATGCAAAGGTCAAGGTCATATACCAATAATTGTTATTTTAATCGGCATAAAATAGCTCCAAATCTAAAAATATTTTATAGAAAGTATATGAACAAAAGTTTTGAATTTCCAAACCAAGTCCAAAGTTTGATCCTTTTATCAAACAATTGTAAATCCTATTTGCTTCTTTTTTGCAGCTCCTGACTTTATTTTTGTTCAATCTTCATCATTTTTTCACTGTTTATGTATTTAAATAATACAAATAAACTCATAGTAAATAACGATGAAAATATACAAAGGTCAAGGTCATAATACCGATTATTGTTATTTTTATCGGCACAAAATAGCTTCAAATCTAGAAATATTTTAAAGAAGGTATATGAATAAAAGTTTTAGTTCTAATAAATTAATTTCTGCAGTAAACCGTATTACTAGTCAAATTAAAAGCGAAAACCAAGAGGCCGCTTTGCGGTTCTAGTTAGGTTTTCGCATCGCTTGCGAAAACCTATTGTTCTTCTTCTGTTTTTTTTTTTTTTTTTTTTAGGTTTTCGCACCTCGCAGTGCGAAAACCTATTGTTCTTCTTCTGTTTTATTTTTTTTTTTTTTTTTTATTATTTTTCTAACCTTTTTTTGTGAACGGCATATCACCATGATAGAAAAAAGTCACATGTATGAAAATTTTATCAGTTATTACCACGTATTTGAAAATGATCCTAACGTTGAGAAAATTTTCATTTATGTCTTACTTTTCCCGCCAGGGGGCGTTTTGCATGAAATTTATTAATGGCTAATAACTCACTTATTTGAGGTCCGATTCAAATGCGGTTTTTTGCATTCTGTTCCTTGTTGATAGCCAAATAAAATATGATAGGTTTCGAGGGTACGTGTCGCTGAAAGTATTTGACCCACAGAAGGTTGAAAGTTCGAACCTCTCAAAAAACTGTGCAAATGAGGGTAGGTCTACGAAAAACCTATCCATTTTTGTTAGAGATCAGATAGAAGAATTCTGTTTGCTGCAAATGATTTGCAAGACATATACGCACAAAATATATGGGTGGCGAATTTAAGAAATGTATGGTTTGTCCTCTGGAAACGGTCAAACTTCACTAATTTTAGGAAAAGTTAAAGTTTCAAAAACAGGTTTTTTATCGCTTCTGACTTTATTTTTAGTTCATTCTTCATGATATTTTCACAAGTTATGTATTGTTATGTCTGAAAGGGGATCACAATTAAAAAGTTAAAAAATAAATGAAAAGGTCAAGGTCATATTACGATTATTGTGTTTTTTATTCGGCCCCAAGTAGCTCAAAAACTAAAAATAATTCATTGAGAGTATATGTACAAAAGGTTTAGATCTTGAAGAGCCCTTTTCATTAATGTTTAGTTTTTGAAGATCGGACTTGATTTGGTCATATTACGGCAGTCCAAAGTTTGATCCTTTTTGGAATAATTGTTATACCATTTTATGCTTAAAATTGTGATATATAAGAAATAGAAAGTTCGACTAGTGCGACTTGTATACTTTATTTAACTGTTTGCTGCATTGCTAGGTACCTAATGGTAAAATTTTAATCAATTTTGTTTTCTATTTTGCCGCTAGGGTGCGCTTTGCTTGAAATCACTCTTTTGCTTATACCTCAAAAAGTTGAAGCCTGATTCAAATGCGGTTTGTTGCATTATGTTCATTGTTGATAGCCTAATAAAATAGGATAAATTCAAGGTATGAGTGACTGAAAAGTTTGAGTTAGTAACGGAAGGTTGAGAGTTCGAACCTCGCAAAAACTGTGCAGATGAGGGTAGGTCTACGAAAAACCTATCCATTTTTGTTAGACATCAGATAGAAGAATTCTGTTTGCTGCAAATTATTTACAAGACATATATGCAAAAAATATATGAGGTGGCGAAATTAATAAATGCATGGTTTGTCCTCTAGAAACGGTCAAACTTCACTAAATTTTAGGAAAAATTAAAATTTCATAAACATGTTTTTTGTCGCTCCTGACTAGACATATATGCAAAAAATATATGAGGTGGCGAAATTAATAAATGCATGGTTTGTCCTCTAGAAGTTCATTCTTCATGATATTTTCACAAGTTAATGTATTGTTATGTTTGAAAGGGCCTCACAATTAAAAAAGTTTAAAAATGAATGAAAAGGTCAAGGTCATATTACGATTATTGTGTTTATATTCGGCCCCCAAATAGCTCCAAAACTAAAAATATTTCAATGAGAGTATATAAACAAAAGTTTTAGTTCTTCAAGAGCTCTTTCCATTGAGGTTTAGTTTTTGAAGATCGGACTTGATTTGGTCATTTTACGGCAGTCCAAACTTTGACCCTTTTTTGGAATAGTTGTAATCAGTTTTTATGCTTCAAATTGTGATTATATAAGAAATAGAATGTTCGACTAGTGCGACTTGTATACTTGTTGAACTATTTGCTGCATTGCTAGGTACCTAATGGAAAAAATTGTAATCTTTTTTTTTTTCTTCTCATTTGCCGCTAGGGGGCGCTTAGCTTGGAAGCACTCTTCTACTTATAACTCAAAAAGTTGAAGTCTGATCCAAATGCGGTTTGTTGCATTGTGTTCCTGTTAATAGCCTAAAAAAAAAAAATGATAGTTTCAGGTATGAGTGGTTGAAAATTTTTGAGCAAGTAACGGAAGGTTGAAAGTTCGAACTCGGAAAAAAAAAAAAAAATGTGCAGATTAGGGTAGGTCTACGAAAAACCTATCCATTTTTGTTAGACATCAAATAAAAGAATTCTGTTTACTGCAAATGATTTGAAAGACATATACGCACAAACTATATGGGGTGGCAAATTTAAGAAATGCATGGTTTGTCCTCTAGAAACGGTCAAACTTCACTAAATTTTAGGAAAAATTAAATTTTCAAAAACAATATTTTTTTGTCGCTCCTGACTTAATTTTTAGTTCATTCTTCATGATATTTTCACATTTTATGTATTGTTATGTTTGAAAGGGCCTCACGATTAAAAGGTTAAAAAATAAATGAAAAGGTCAAGGTCATATTACGATTATTGTGTTTTTATTCGGCCCCAAAGAGCTCCAAAACTACAAATATTTCATTGAAAGTATATGAACAAAAGTTTTAGTTCTTCAAGAGCTCTTTCCAGTGATGTTAAGTTTTTGAAGATCGGGGTTGAATTGGTTGAGTTATGGCAGAAAGGCGAAAAGTGTACTTTTAACGAAATTGAAAACGCTGTAGTTTCATGAATTTTGAGTCAAAAATTATGATTTCTTCAGGATTAAGACACTGAAAAAGTGAAGTGATGTATACTGCAAGGAATATTTGTTTGGTCACGTGATTATGACGTCATGCATATTTAAGCAAGAATTATTAAAAAAATCTATAAAAATCGGCAAGTTGGCGTATGAAGTTGAAATTTGCAGGATTGCCGTAGCCTACGGTGTGCAAAAAGTCCTGAAAATTTCAGATGATTCCTTCAACAAACATGGCAGATATTCATGTTTTTCGGATAAGGGCTTGTACACGAAAATCTAGCAAGTTGAAGTAAGAAAAGAAGGCGGTTATTGGGTTGGTTACCCTCTATCCGGACGTTCCTACGCAGGAAATAGTGCCCGTGTTGAAAGGTGAATTGCGATGCGTATTTGAGAGAATGAGGTGCATTTTAGGATGCAATTGTGTACACCAGGACCGATAAGCATATTGCCTTTGTCATTACGGCTTTCTCCAAACTTTTATACTTGTCTTCACGGCTTGCTCTAAACTTTTATTTTTTTTTTTTTTTGGTTTTCGCATCGCTGGGCGAAAACCTATTGTTCTTCTTCTGTTTTTTTTTTTTTTTTTTTTTTAGGTTTTCGCATCGCTTGCGAAAACCTATTGTTCTTCTTCTGTTTTATTTTTTTTTTAGGTTTTCGCATCGCTTGCGAAAACCTATTGTTTTCTTCTTTTTTTTTTTTTTTTTTTTTTTTTTTTTCCGTCTCTTTTTTGTGAACGGCATATCAACAAGATAGGAAACAGTCACAGTTCTGATTTTTTTTACCAGTTTTGTCCTAGGATCTGAATTTGATCCTAACGTCGAGAAAATTTTCATTTTTGTCTTAATTTTGCCGCTAGGGGGCGTTTTGTAAAAGTGACTAAGGGCTAATAACTCTGTTATTTGAAGTCCGATTCAAATGCGGTTTTTTGCATTGCATTCCTTGTCAGTTACTTAATAAAATATGATAGTTTTTTAAAAAAGTTGCGTAAATATAACTTTCGTGCTACAGGAGGTTGAATGTTCGAATCTCGAAAAAAACTGTGAAATGAGGGTAGGTCTGCGAAAAATTTATCCACGTCTTTCAGGAATGAGATAGGAGAATTTTGTTTGTTGCATATGATTCGCAAGACATATACGCACAAAATATATAGTGTGGCGATTTTGAGAAATGCATGGTTTGTCCACAGTATGCGGTCAAACTTTACCAATATTTTCGAAAAGTCAACATTTTCAAAGCATGACTTTTAATGTTATTTGCAGCTCCTGACTTTATTTTTTATTCAATCTTCATCATTTTTTCACTGTTAATGCAGTTTTATAAAACAAATAAAATCCTGGAAAAAAAATCAGCCATAATATGCAACGGTCAAGGTCATATACAATTATTATTATTTTTATCGGCATAAAAATACCTCAAATCTAAAAATATTTTATAGAATGTATATGAACAAAAGTTTTAGTCTGTGAAGAGATCTTTTCATTGGTGTTTAGATTTTGAAGATCGGACTTCATTTGATCAAATGACCACAGTCCAAAGTTTGATCCTCTTATCAAACAATTGATATCCATACGTTTCCTCTTTTTCGCTGCTCCTGACTTTATTTTTTGTTCAATCTTCATCATTATTTCACTGTTTATGCATTTTTTTATAAAAAAATAAATTCATAGAAAAAAATCAAGCATTAATATGCAAAGGTCAAGGTCATATACCAATTATTATTATTTTTATCGGCATAAAATAGCTCCAAATCTAAAAATATTTTATAGAAAGTATATGAACAAAAGTTTTAGTTCTTTAAGAGCTCTTTCCAGTGATGTTTAGTTTTTGAAGATCGGACTTGATTTGGTCATATTACGGCATTCCAAAGTTTGATCCTTTTTTGGAATAATTGTAAATCAGTTTTTATGCTTCAAATGGTGATATATAAGAAATAGAATGTTCGACTAGTGCGACTTGCGTACTTGATTGAACTATTTGCTACATTGCTAGGTACCTAATGGAAAAATTGTAATCAATTTTGTTTCTCATTTTGCCGTAGGGGGGGCTTGCTTGAAAGCACTCTTCTACTTATAACTCAAAAGTTAAAGCCTGATCCAAATGCGGTTTATGCATTATGTTTCTTGTTGATAGCCTAATAAAATATGATAGTTTCTAGGTATGAGTGGCTGAAACTTTTTGAGCTAGCAACGGAAGGTTGAAAGTTCGAACCTCGCAAAAAACTGTGCAGATGAGGGTATGTGTACGAAAAACCTATCCATTTTTGTTAGACATCAGATAGAAGAATTCTGTTTGCTGCAAATGATTTGCAAGACATATACGCACAAAATATATGGGGTAGCGAATTTAATAAATACATGGTTTGTCCTCTAGAAACGGTCAAACTTCACTAAATTTTAGGAAAAATTACAATTTCGAAAAAATGTTTTTTTTCGCTCCTGACTTTATTTTTAGTTCATTCTTCATGATATTTCACAAGTTATGTATTGTTTGTTTTAAAGGGCCTCACAATTAAAAAGTTAAAATGAAAATTTCAAAGGTCAAGGTCATATTACGATAATTGTGTTTTTATTCGGCTCCGAATAGCTCCAAAACAAAAATATTTTATTGAAAGTATATATTAACAAAAGTTTTAGTTCTTGAATAGCCCTTTCCAGTTGGATGTTTAGGTTTTGAAAATCGGACTTGATTTGGTCTTTTTACGGCAGTAAAAATTTTTGGGACCCTTTTTTTTGGAATAACTGTAAATCAGTTTTTTTTGCTTAAAATTTGGGAAAATTTTATAAAAATAGAATGTTTGACTAGTGCGACTTGTATACTTAAATTGAACTTTTTTCTGCATTGTGGTACCTTATAGAAAAATTTTTTAAAATAAATTTTTTTTCTCATTTGGCCGTTTATGGGGGCTTGGCTTAAAAATCACTTTTTAAATAACTAAAAAAATTAAAATCTGAATTTTTTTGCCATTTTTTTTTTTTTTTTTTTTGCATTCATTTTCCTTGGTGACAGAATTTAAACGACACCAAAACTTCTTTGTGATATTTCATTATTTTCGTAAAAAATGTCGCGTGTCAAGTGGCTTTATCGTTTGTCATTCTATACTCGTGTGTGTCTTTCCCAATTTTTTGTTTTTTTCGATTACAAAGGGTCGTTTGTCGCCATCAAAAATTTAAACACCCCCATCTAACGCGGCAAAAATTAAATTCGGAAAAAAAAAGGTTTTTAAAATTTGCGACTACATAACTTACATTTTTAATCAAAAAATTTTTAAAGGGTTTTAAAAAATCTTTTTAAAAAACTTTTTGACAAAATTTTGAAAAAATATTTTTAGTTTTTGAAAAAGGAGTGAACGAAAAAAATAGGGTTTTTCAAAATTTTTGCAAACTCGAGAACTGAATGAAATTGCTTTTTCCAAAAAACCGTTGATATCGCGATAGCGTTTTTAGTTTTTATTATTTTTTTTAAAACCCTTTTTTTTTGGGGAAAGGCAATAAAACCTGATAAAAAAAAAATCAAATTTCTGATTTTTTTTCCCCTTTTGCCCTAAAATTGTTTTATCCCACTTTGAGAAATTTTTTTAATTTTTGGTCTTGGTTTTACCCCTAGGGGCGTTTTTTAAATTTTTTTTTAAAAAAGGGGGTAATTAAACTTGTTATTTGGGGTCCCATTAAAAAGGGGGTTTTTTTTATTGTTTTCCCTTTTTAAAAATTTTAAATAAAATATGATAGTTTCAATTTTTTTCGTAAATAAAAAATTTGTGCACGGGGGGTTTTAAAGTTCAAACCCTCAAAAAAAAAAAAGAAAAAAAAAGGGGGAGGTTACAAAAAAAGGTCCTCTTTTTTTTGAATAAAAGGGGGAAATTTTTTTTGTGGGGAAAAAGATTTGCAAAAAAACTACGAAACAAAATATTTTTTTTGGGCAAAATTTGAAAAAAGCGGGGTTTTTCCCAAAAAGTATGCGGTCAAATTTTAACCAAAATTTTCGAAAAAAAAAACTTTTTAAAAAACTTTTTTTGGGTTAAAATTTTCGTTTATTTTTTTTTTGTTAATTTTCATCTTTTTTTTCCAAACTTTTTTAATGTTTTTTATACAACAAATAAAATTAGAAAAAAATTAACCCATAATATGAAAAAATCAAGGTTTCCAATTTAAATTATTATTTTTTTCGGCTTAAAAATAGCCCCAAAATTTTTAAAAATATTTTTAGAAAAGAAATTGGGAAAAAAATTTTTTGTTTTTGTGAAGAGATTTTTCCCAAAGGGGTGTTTAGTTTTTGAAGATTTGGATTTCATTTAAATAAAATGAAAAAATTTTCCCAAAAAATTTTTTCCCCTTTTTTTCAAAAAATTTTTAAAAATTTTCCCAAAGTTCCCTTTTTTGCGGGCCCCGGGATTTTAAAAATTTTTTTTAAATTCTTCATTTTTTTCACTGTTTTTGCATTTTTTTTAAAAAAAAAAATCAAAAAAAAAAATTAAAGCATAATAGGGCAAAAGGTCAGGTCATTCCAATTTTTTTATTATTATGGGAAAAAATTTCCCCAAAAACAAAAAAAAGTTTTATAGAAAGTATATAAAAAAAAGTTTTACCCCGTGAAGGGGGTTTTTTTCCCTTGGTGTTTTTTTTTTAAAAGGGAACTTATTTAAATCAAATACCAAAACCCAAAAAGTTTGTCCCCCTTTTCAAAAAATTATAAATCCAAGTTTTTTTTTTTTGCTGCTCCCGACTTTTTTTTTGTTCAATTTTTCATCTTAAATTTCACAAAATTTTTAAATTTTTAAAAAAAAAAAAAAAACATAAAAAAAAATCAAGCATAATTTGCAAAGGTAAAGGGAAAACCCAAATTTAAAAATTATTTATTGGCTAAAATGTTTAAAATCAAAAAATTTTTTATAGAAATTTAAAAGAAAAAAATTTTATCTTAAAATTTTCTTTTGAAAATCAATTCGTAAAATTGCAAGTTTGAAAAGAAGAAAAAGAATTGCGAAAAAAAGTTTATCCCCAATTCAAAATTTCGTTTTAATTTTGGTTTTCGCATGTTGCGAAAACCTATTGTTTTTCTTTTTTTTATTTTTTTTTTTTTTTTATTATTTTTTTTAATTTTTTTTTTAAAGGCATATCACCAATAAAAAAAAGTCACTTTTTTTTTTTTTTTTAAACCTTTTTTTGTCCTAAAACTGAATTTTTACCTCACGTTAAAATTTTTCTTTTTTTTTTGTTTTGCCCTAGGGGCGTTTTTTTAAAAATCAAAGGGGTAATAACTCTGTTTTTTTAAGGCCCCAATTTAAATGGGGTTTTTTTTTTAAATTGGTTTCCTTGTCAAAAACCTTAAAAAAAATTTTATACGTTTCAATTTTTTTGCGATATAAAACTTTGGGTTACAGGGGGTTTTAATTTTTTCCCAAAACTCAAAAAAAATGATGAAAAAAGGGTTTGGCCCTCCCCGAAAAACGTCCCCCTTTTTTTCGAGATGGATAAAAATTTTTGTTTTTTCTTGTTGCAAGACCTTCCCAAAAAAATTTTGGTTTTTGGTTTTTTGGGAAAAAAGCATGGTTTGTCAACGTATGCGGTCAAATTTTCCAAATTTTTTTGAAAAAACAACTTTTTTAAAAAGCATGATTTTTAAAACGGTTTTTTGCGTCCTAAAAATTTTTTTTTTTTAACCCTTATATTATTTCACTTTTTTTGTTTTTTAAAAAAACAAATAAAATATAAAAAAAAAAACAACCCTTTAAAAAGGCAAAGGTCAAGGTCAAACCAAAAATTGTTTTTTTTAAAAAGGGCAAAAAATCCCCCAAAAATTTTAAAAAAAATTTTTGAAAGTTTGAAAAATTTTTTTCCCTTTTTTTGAAGAGTTTTTTTCCCTTGGTTTTTGGGTTTTTTGAAGATGGTTTAAATTTGATAAAATTTTGCCCACATCCAAAGTTTGATTTTTTTATCAAAAAATTGAAAATCCATATGTTCTTTTTTTGCAGCCTGATTTTATTTTTTTCAATCTTCTTTTTTTTTTAAGTTTTTGTTTTTAAAAAAAATAAAAAATTTAAATCTAGTAAAAAAAGATAAAAATTTTCCAAAGGTCAAGGCCCCATAAAACCGTTTTGTTTTTTTTATGGGCCCAAAAAAAAAGCTTAAAAATTTGAAAATTTTAAAAAAAGGGGAATAGAAAAAATTTTTTAGTTTGTGAAAGATCGTTTAATGTTTTTTTTTAAAACTAAACTTAAATTGTAAAATTTTCAAAAAAATTTTTGAATAAAATTAAAATAATCAATTATGTCTGCAGTTAAAAAAAGACTCATAAAAAATTAAAAAAAAAGCGAAAACCAAAGGGCCCCGTTTTTCGGTTTAGTTTTGTTTTTGAAATGGGTTTTTCTTTTGACAAATGACCACGTCCAAAGTTTAAACCCCTTTTTTAAAAACAATTGTTAAACCCCACTTTTTTCCTCTTTTTGCTCCCCTGACTTTTTTTTTTTTAATCTTCACTTTTTTCCCTTGTTTTGAAATTTTTAAAAAAAAAATAAAATCATAAAAAAAAAAAAACAAGCTTTAAAAATCCCAAAAGGTCAAGGTCAATACCAAAAATTTTTTTTTTTATCGGCATAAAATAGCCCCAAAATTTCAAAAAATTTTTTTATAAAAATTTAAAAGAAAAAATTTTTAGTTTGTGAAGAGATTTTCCATTGGGTTTGTTTTTAAAGTCGGAACTTATTTGATAAAATTACCACCCCCCAAAAATTTTTAAACCCTTTTTTTAATCAAAAAAATTGTAAACCCTTTTGTTGCTTTTTTTTTTTGCGGGCCGTTTTTTTTGTTCAATCTTAAATTTTCTTTTTTCCTGTTTTTTTTTTTGGGTTTTCCCCGTCGCATTGAAAAAAAACCCTTTTGTTTTTCCTTTCCGTTTCTTTTTTTTTTTTTTTTTTTTTTTTTTTTTTTCAAACCCTTTTTTTTTTTTGTAAAACGGAAATAGCCCCGAGGGGGAGAAAACCCCAAATCTATAAAACTTTTTGTAAAAACTTATTTGAAGATGCCAAACGTCGAGTTTTTTCTTTTTTGTTTTTTTTTTTCCCGCCGGGTGGGTTTTATAAAAAAAATTTTTAAAATTAAGAAATATCCCTTAAATTTGAGGCCCGTTTAAAATGGGGTTTTTTTGCAAAATTTTGGGTAAAACCCCAATAAAAGGATAGGTTCCAAAACTTTGCGAAAAAAATTTTCTTTCTACGGGGGTTTTGAAATTCGAATCCGCAAAAACGTAAAAAAAGGGTGGTCTAAAAAAAAACCTCCCCCTTTTAAATTCAGGGGAAGATTTGGAAATTTTTGTTTTTTGCATATGATCGAAAGCCCTATACCCCAAAAAATTAAAAATGGGGGGGCAAATTTGGGAAAAAGCATGGTTTGTCCACGTAGCGGTAAAATTTAAAAAAAATTTTTGAAAAAAAAAATTTTTAAAAAGCATAATTTTTTAAAGGGTTTTTGCAGCCCCAAAAAAACCCTTTATTTTTTTTTTCCAATCTTTTCATTATTTTCCCCTGTTTATGCTTTTTTTAAATCAAAAAAAACCCATAAAAAAAAAATCAAACAAAATATGCAAAGGTCAAGGTCATATCCCAAATTTAAATTATTATTTAAAAACGGCATAAAATAGCTCCAAATTTTAAAAATATTTTATAGAAAGTAAATGAAAAAATTTTTTGGGTTTGTGAGGAGTTTTTCCCCATTAATGTTTATTTTTTTTGAAGATCGGACTTCATTTGATAAAATGACCACAGCCCAAAAATTTTGATCCTTTTAATCAAAAAATTGAAATTTTCTATATGTTTTCTTTTTTTTTTAACGCTCCGTTTTATTTTTTTTTCCCAATTTTCCCAATCATTATTTCACTGTTTATGCATTTTTTTCAAACAAAAAAAAATCATAAAAAAAAAAAAAACCAAGGGGCAAAAAAATGCAAAGGTAAAAGGCCCCAAAACCCAAATTTAAATTATTTTTTTTAATCGGCATAAAATAGCTCCAAATCAAAAAATTTATTTTATAGAAAATATATGAAAAAAAAGTTTTAGCCCTGTGAAGAGATTTTTTCCTTTGGGGGTTTATTTTTTTTTAAAGGGATGGGAAACTTCTTTTTGATCAAATTACCACATTCCAAAGTTTGATCCTTTTTTTCAAACAATTGAAAACCCCGTATGTTTCCTCTTTTTTGCAGCCCCCCAATTGGGCATCCAAATTTAAACCCTCATTAGATAAAACAAATTCAAGAGAAAAAATTCTTTTAAAAATTTTTAAAAAAAAGGATTTCACCCGCCACTTTTTGACCTAATTTAAAGGGCCCAAAATTAACATGCAATTTGAATTTAGTGCCCCCGGTCGGCCATTTCACCCAAATTTTTCCCAAAAATTCCCCCCTCAGTAATAAAAAAACCCAATTAAAAAAAGTTGGGCAATAAGGCCCCCAAAATTTGGGCCCATTTTATAAAAACCTTTTTTTAATTTTCTATAGAATTAAAACTTTTTATTGCATGTCTTTCAGTCAATATCTCACCTTAATTCAGCATTAAATAGGGTCATTTTTTTTCGGGTGTAGGCACACCCCAAAAACCCAAGGGCGGGTAATTGGTGGTCTTATTTCTATTTTGGTGAACACATAAAGCCCCCCTTTTTCTCGACAAAATTTGACGCACTTTGCGCGGGGTTAAAAGGGTGCTTGAAGCGGGTTTTTTAAATTGACCCAGTTAAATTTAGCGGAATAGTTTTTTTTAGTAAACAAGTTGATGCCGATTAAATGACTTAAAGGGAAAGAAAAAATTTTTTAAAAAAATGGAACGATTTCATTGGACAAAATAAAATTTCAAAAAACTAAACAGAATTTAAACAGGGTTTAAAAAGCCTCACTTGGGGTACGCTCGTTTTGGCTTCTTAACTTTTAAAAATTTTCCCCTTAAAAACACAAAAAATAACGAAAAACCCAAAAACTCCATCGTATGTACAAAACATTATTGAAATTTAACTCACAGGCTACCCCGCGTCGACAATCTATTGCATGTAAACATTTACGGTTTTATTCCCGCGACTGTACACGAAATTAAAAAAAAAAAAAAAAAAATTTTGATATGCAGAAAATTTAAAAGGGTTTTAAATTTTTTTTGCTTAAATTTTGAAAACCTATAAAACTAGACCCCCAAAAATGCAACCCAAATTGGAAAATTTTAGGGTTTTCCCGGGCATTTTTTTTGGGAGGCTAAAATACTAAACTTTTGGAAAACTCTCACCCCCACCGGGTGGGGTTCGAATTCCGGTAGGGAACTTCGGAAATTTTTCATGTGAGGAAGCCTTCCAGCTTTTGGGTTTCGGTAGGTCGGGGGTTTTTATCCGCCCTATCTCTGTGACTCGGGGGCTTTCCCCCCACCTGTAAATTTGCTGAACGTCTCTATAAAGATTTAAATACTATCAAAAGCGACGGTAAACCCCCCAAAATAAAAACAACAACAACAACAATTAAAATTGGGGCAAATTAAAAAAAAGCGATATCAAAAAAAAAAGATTTATTTAAAAATTTGAAAATATGGGGTTACTTTACCAAAAATTCATGGGAAGAGAAGTCCATACGAAAAAAAAAGAGTAAAAGGTAGGAAATATAATTATATTCTTTTTTAACGGTATTAAAACCTTTACATTTTTAAAAATGTTGCAGAAAGTCCTATTTATTCGAAACAACGAATGAAATCTAGTTTTAACCTTTTCCCATTGTGAGATAAACTTTCGGCAATTTTTTCTTTATAACATTCGATTTTTCCCTTTCCCCCGGGCCAACGATAAAAAAACTATTACCATTCAGCGCAAAATTGTTGAGCTTTTTTTTGTTGTAGTTCCTTTTCTTTGCATGCGGTAAATACGGAAAAAAGCTTTATTCCGTTTTTTTTCCTATTGAGTTAACCCGGGGAGAAACGGGAACCAGGGAAATTTTTACGTCCCACAACCAATTTGCATTCAGCGTAGCATTTCTGGTCAAGTAATTTGCATAATGGCTAAATGGGATTTAAAGTAGGTTTAACCCGGGTTTAAAATTGCGTTTTCTACTGAATTTCCCGGGGCCGAGGAAAGTTTTTGCCCTGCTTTATTTTGGGGTAATTAATATGTTTTTAATTTGGGAAACCCTTGCATCGGTTTACATTGTCTTGCCGGGAGAAACGCTTGTTTAAAAACCCGGTAGACCGAGTGAGCGACCCTGTACGAACGGGGTGTCGAGATTTTGGAAAACGGGGGTTAGTTTTGCATTGCGGGTTTCAAATTTTTGAATACCCCCAAATTCCCCCGGGGGATGGGGAAAAAAAATGGGGGACCTTTGGTTACATAAAAAAAATAGCTTGCATAGGTGCAACGTATTTAAATAACCCCTTTAAAAAAAGGGTGGGTTTTTGGGTTTTTTTTGATGAAGGTTTGGGGTTTTTAACAA